>JAVYIG010005942.1:0-127189 GCA_035222895.1 Strongylocentrotus droebachiensis
AGTTACTGAATAGGTTGTAATATATAGTTTTAAAAGCTAGGATAATGTCATTTTAATATATTGCTCCTATTATAATTATTATTCTGATTTAAAGTTCATTCAGAAACGAAGTGGTAAACTAGGGCTTTTTGTTTAGCGGGTAAATTAATGGCAACAAGGGTCCACTGGTTTTCACTGAGCTCTGTGTTAAATACACTAATGTGAAGCGTATTACACTAACGTCATCATACACAAAAAAAACTGCCTCCGTTTTCCGCGTATTATCTGAATGGGGCTTACAGTTACCAAGTCAGTCATATTTACCACATTTTTTTTTCTAGATTGATGCGCTTCGTAACGATCTGCGTGACTACCAGAAACAGATGGAATCGCAGCGTGAGAGCCTGAGGACGCGCCGCGGTGATGATGTGGAGTACTCGGATAAGATTCGGCAGAAGAACCGGGAGATCAACGGCCAGCTTGAAGAAATCAAGGTAATGTGGCCCCTTTGTGGCTTGAAAACACCCCTCTCATTGAATGAATTGTACCAGGCTTAAATTTGTAGGTACTGGTTTGTGGATTATTCCATTCAGTCCCAGGGGAGGAACAATGCTTTGTTTCTCTTTTTTAACCCCTACTTGAGATAAACCTTTGTCTCTCCTAGAATCTGCTCACCTCACCAAGTAGCTGAAGGAAATGGAGCGGAAAGTGAATCTTTTGAGTAGAACTGACTGCCGCTGACCTTTCTTTGACTTCTGTCTGACCTTCATGACCCTATTTTGACCCATCTCTCTCTCTCTCTCCCCCCATCTAGAATCTGACCGATCACAGTGAGCTCTTGACCGAGAATATGAAGGAAATGGAGCAGAAACTGAATCTTTATAGTAGAACTGACTGCCATTGACCTTCATGACCCTATTTTGACCCATCTCTCTCTCTCTCTCTCTCTCCATCTCGAATCTGACCGAGAATATAAAGGAAATGAGCAAAAAATGAATCTTTAGAGTAGAACTGACTGCCACTGACCTTCATGAACATCCACTTGACCCATCTCTCTCTCTCTCTCTCTCCATCTAGAATCTGATCGATCACAGTGAGCTCTTGACCGAGAATATGAAGGAAAAGGAGCAGAAACTGAATCTTTATAGTAGAACTGACTGCCATTGACCTTTCTTTGACCTCTGTCTGACCTTCATGACCCTACTTTGACCCATCTCTCTCTCTCCCAATCTAGAATCTGACCGATCACAGTGAGCTCCTGACCGTGACTATAAAGGACATGGAGCAGAAACTGAAAGAAGCGGCTAAGGAGATGGACAGCATTGCCGAGGACTACGTCAAGATTAAGAAACTCTCGGGACAGTCCGACTCCAAAGCTACGCGCCTGAAGCAGGAGAATGATGTGCTCAAAGAACAGGTGATTATTAGGATGATGAAATACGTGTAAAGGACAGTGCATGGTTGGAGTCACCACCTAGCAGTGTGTGTGTGTGTGTAATTTGGTTTTTACAGACGTGTATCAATCAGATATGATTATTTACGTCTGGGGACCGACCTTTCACGTCACCATCCGAAAGACGTGACTAAGTTTCGAATCTGCGTCCTCGGCTGAATCAGTTTTGAACTTCCATTTTTAGCTGGATTACGGGCGCACGCCACAACGCCCACCTAGCATAGACACAGTAGAATTACATGTACTTAGCAGGGGTAAAATTTGCGGCAGTTAGGGTGACGTGTGGATCTGCTTAGCTCACCTTTATAGCTGAGGCTATGAGCTGTGCTTAATTAATGCAAAGTCATTATGAATTATGCATTCTCCATATAAGATGATGTCATCAAGTCGAAAGCTCATTTTTAGGTCGATAACTTCTGATTTTCAAAGCTTTAGATTTTGAGTTTTCAGAGTTTTCAGAGAGCTGTTACTCCTCCGACAGACACTAAAATAGCATATATTAGATATTATTAGATATCAGTGTAATATATGAATTATAAACTTTCCGTTGATATACATATATATCATTTTTCACTTCCGACAGGGTCTTTAATGATTTACTGTATAAACATGGAGTGTTGTTAGTCATTACGGTACATGAAATTGGTGTCACTGCCTTTCAATCAGCAGATGTATGAGATTTATTGTATTATTACCAACGCTCCTTCTCTCCCCTTTCCTTTTCTTCTCTGCAAGTCACTCTTTTTTATTTTTATTTTTATTGTTGTATCTAAGTTGAGGGCTGCGGGCACGTCAAGCTACTTTGCTTATTTCTGTAGCCCTCCTGCATCTAATGTATGTTAATTATGCATTCAATAGATTTGTTTAATTTCGTTTATTATCTGTTTAAAATTATATACACTTAAAATATTGTATCAAACCATATTATGTTCATGAAAATGTATGATGAAATAAAGAAAAAAAGATGCAGAAAACAATAAATCAAATCTTATTCATTTCAGATCAAAGAGTTATCTGACAAGCTTCAGAATCAGCTCCAAGGTGATGATGATGTCATGACTGAACTGAATAACAAGGTGGAGGTCTGGAAGGTATGTAACAAGCAGTCTGATTGGTTGAATTGATGTCTTCTGGTATTAGTGTATTAAGAACATTCAGTGTGATTGGCCAATGTAGTGACAGGACTGAGTTATCTGACAAGCTTCAGAATCAGCTCCAAGGTGATGATGATGTCATGACTGAACTGAATAACAAGGTGGAGGTCTGGAAGGTATGTAACAAGCAGTCTGATTGGTTGAATTGATGTCTTCTGGTATTAGTGTATTAAGAACATTCAGTGTGATTGGCCAATGTAGTGACAGGACTGAGTTATCTGACAAGCTTCAGAATCAGCTCCAAGGTGATGATGATGTCATGACTGAACTGAATAACAAGGTGGAGGTCTGGAAGGTATGTAACAAGCAGTCTGATTGGTTGAATTGATGTCTTCTGGTATTAGTGTATTAAGAACATTCAGTGTGATTGGCCAATGTAGTGACAGGACTGAGTTATCTGACAAGCTTCAGAATCAGCTCCAAGGTGATGATGATGTCATGACTGAACTGAATAACAAGGTGGAGGTCTGGAAGGTATGTAACAAGCAGTCTGATTGGTTGAATTGATGTCTTCTGGTATTAGTGTATTAAGAACATTCAGTGTGATTGGCCAATGACTGAACATCAAGGACATTGTTGTGAAGTTTACACGTTTGTAACAAGCAATGTGATTGGTTAATTGATCCCCACTGCATTTCTGTGTTTAGATCCATAAATCCTATAGGCCTGATTTGATCTTCTAGGGTAGTATTTGTGTTTAAATCCATCGTTCTGATTGGCTAAGTTCATGATGGGATTGAACATCAAGGTCATTGTTGTCAAGATGATGTAACAAGCAATTTGATTGGTTGATTTGATCGCTAAAGGTCTTGGTGCATTCAGAACCTTCAGTCCAATTGGCCATGATGTAAAGCTAGAACAGAACTACTGTGGTTGACTGCTTTGATTTCCATGTCAATTATCTGCTGATCATCATTTGCTTGGTTGATACTCACAAGGCATGTGTGTAGAAGATTTCGGAGTTTCAATGTACTACAAAACATACAGGGAAAAAAATACACGGCGGGCTCTGGGTGAACTAGCCCCCGAAATGCCCAAAAGAGCCCCCGAAAGTCATAAAAGAGCCCCCAAATTTTGCATAGAGTTCAATGCAAAACAAATTAAAGAATGGTATTTTCATGGAAGCAAGCTTGAAAAGTAGCCCCCAAAATTTGTAAAGTAATTTTTTCCCTGAATACATATGATATTAGACATTGCGTCATTATGCAGATTCCTGCAAAATCATATATTGGGAAAAATGAAACAAATATCACAAATTTCACATGTGATTGAATTGAACAAAGATATTTTGTCATGTGAATTTGTCTGTGACATTTCAAACCTCATGTATTGCAAAATGCCCCAAAGGAAGCCTAACCATGTGTAACTTTCAAATCATGGTACTAATTTCTGTCTATTACAATTATTGAATTATTATGATCTTGGCTATTATAAGTGTGTTGTGTTCCTTGTACAGTGAAACCTGTCTATAAAGACCACCCAAGGGAGACAAGAAAAGTGGTCTTTGTAGACAGGTTCCTTTAGTGCATGTTTCAATGAGAAACTATTTTCAAGGGAAATTTAAAAAAATGGTCGTTGTAGACAGGTGGTCTTTGTAGACAGTAGTCCCTAAACCAGGTTTGACTGTATTATCTTTACATATAGGCTGCACTGGAAGCGAAAGATGCGGAGATCGACCGTCTGAATCTCATCATACATCAGCAGAAGGACCAGATCACCGCCAGTGAGATCGATACAGATAAGACTTCAGTCGTATCTCTCGCTAAGGTATGGATCAAGGGGTTAGTGATGGAAAGAACAGGAGTGAGAGAGACAGGGGGGGGGGAGGGGAGAAGAGAGAAGAGAGAGAGAGAAGGGGGGAGAGGAGTGGGATTGATACAGATAAGACTTCAGTCTTATCTCTCGCTAAGGTATGGATCAAGGGGTTAGTGATGGAAAGAACAGGAGCGAGAGAGACAGGGGGGGGGGGGGAGAAGAGAGAAGAGAGAGAGAGAGAAGGGGGGAGAGAAGTGGGATTGATACAGATAAGACTTCAGTCGTATCTCTCGCTAAGGTATGGATCAAGGGGTTAGTGATAGAAAGAACAGGAGTGAGAGAGAGAGAAGTGAGTGAGATACAGAGAGACAGAGAGAGAGAGAGAAGAGGGGGGGGGGGGAGAGAAGTGAGTGAGATACAGAGAGACAGGTGTATACACATAGAAAAAGGAGTGAGAGGGGAAGAGGGAGAGAAAAAGAAGGAGCAAGAGAGGGGAATATAGAAAGAGAGATCTAATTGGAGAAAAGATGATAATACCTATATTTTAGAGTGTTTATGCCTTGTAAGAAGTGGATGCTCAGTTGGCATCTTAAGTGTGTTCTACGAAGATGAATGGATGGTAGAAAGAGAGAGAGAAGGAAAGAAACCGAGATGGACAGGCAGAGAGACAGAGAGAGACCGACAGACAGGGACAGAGAGACAGAGAGACCGACAGAGAGGCAGAGAAAGAGACAGAGAGAGAGAGAGAGACAGAGAGAGAGAGACCGATAGACAGGGACAGAGATACAGAGAGAGGGACCGACAGACAGGGACAGAGAAAGAGAGACCGACAGACAGGGACAGAGAGAGATTGACCGACAGACAGGGACAGAGAGAGAGAGAGAGAGAGACCGACAGACAGGGACAGAGAGACAGAGAGAGACTGATAGCAGGATAACTGATATTACTTGATGCATTATCTGCATTTGCAGGCTTTGCAACAGAAAGAGGCCCAATTAACTGCTCTTAGACATCAACTTGAGGAGTCAGCGAGGGAGATGGACGAGAGGGCTGAGGAGCTGGAGATGCTGAAGAATGATGCTTCCAGCGGAGCAGGTCAGTTACAGTTACAGGCTACTAGTACTTTGGGTCAAACTGGAGCAGCTAAATTGATTTAGACTCATAAACCAATGTTAGATTTGATGGTTTGTTGGTTTGTTTTACCTGACTGCAAAGAAAGCATGTGCATGCTTGTTAGTGAGCAACCAGGGGACCTATGGCTTTAAATCCTCTCCAAAGAGCTCCAAAGAGCTCTAGCAAGAGTCAAGAGTTGATATTAATTACAACTATGTACATAAGAAATAGGAGACTGCAAACAGGGAATTGATTAGAAGACTTGCGATTGATTTGGATCATTCGCAACTCTTAAAGGCATCAATATTAAATCTGAGATGCACGGCCCTACCTGTTATCAGTGTCTGTGATATGGTGTAATATTGAAGCCCTAAAAAAATTGCGCTTCAAAATGATCAAGAAGTGCCTCAAAAAAGTAAAAATCTTTGAGTGACCGGTTTTACCATACTCGTTTCCCCCCAATAGACTGTAGTGTTATGAAAACCATGGAAAACGCAAAATTTGGTTTTGATTTCCTATCATAAAGATCTTGATAATCAGACAGGCAATCGACTTGTAAAAGTCATGGGGTTCCTGACTGACCTAAAGGTTTATAATTATCATTGCAGCATGTGCTAAATCTAGGATTTTGTTTCAGAATCTGAGACAAAGTTACCTGATCCCTTTAATAAGATGGGGCCCAGTTGGAAGATACAATCTGCGCATGGGCAGATAGAGGTCATTTGTACCAACATTTTAAAACCCATGACTACTGATCAGTGCTCATCAAAGTTACATAATCATTCATTTATTCACTGATGGCATATGCTCTGATACAAAGGTGGAAGTATTCTTCTCAAGAGGGCAAACTAAAAGTAGTCATGAAGAACCTCCCATCACTATGGCAGCGATTATTCTAAAATGCACATAGTGGAATGTCTCCATGGGTAAAAGGTCTGTGGGTATTTGGGGGTCATTTGTACTAAAGCTAACTATGTAATTGGTCTATTGTCTTTCAGCTCCCACTGTGCGCCTTCAGAACATGGTGACCAAGCTGCGAGAGACCCTGAAGGAGCAGGAGAAAGATATGAAAGCTGCTGAGCAGAGGGTCCAGCAAGCCGAGACAGATGCGAGAAAGAAAGATAAAGAACTGAATGAAGCTATCAACAGAATGAAGGATTATGAAGAGGTAACTTTCTAGTTGGATTAAATAATTAATAGATGATAATTAATTGAATAAGGAGCAAGAGAAAGAGATGAAAGCGGCTGAGGGGAGGGTCCAGCAAGCCGAGACCGATGCGAGAAAGAAAGATAAAGAACAGAATGAAGCTATCAACAGAATGAAGGATTATGAAGAGGTAACTTTCTAGATGGATTAAAGGATTAATAGACAATAATTAGTTGGATAAAGGATAATGATTTGTAATACAAAATTTCATGGGAATGAATATCCTTCTAGTCTATTTCACAATTCTCCAGTATTTCCTTGTATTTTCCCAGTATACTGCCACATTTCCCGTTATTTCCTTCAGGGACTTGATAATATTTTTTATTATTATTATGAGGTAATGTTCTAGTCGGATTAGATATTTAATAGACAATTATTAATTGAATAAAGGATATTGGTTTGCAATACAAACTTCCTGGGCATGATTTTTCTTGTAGTTTATGTCACAGTTTCCCAGTATTTCCTTGTATTTTTAAATAATTTGTCAGTATACTCCCACATATTTCACAATTTCCTGTGGGGACTCGATGATAATCTTTTGCAGGAAATTCCTTACCCTGATTCAAAATGGCTTTATTAATGCATTACTATTTATAAAATATCAGGCTTGTAGTCTAAATTTGGGTATATACTGGGATTGGAGCTAAATAGTTATCAGAGAAATGATAAAAACCTTAAAAGTTGCCGTTCCACCTCAAACCAATTTACTATACAGCCAGCTGAAGCTTGCCAGGTTTGTTTTATGGCGCATCACATAAATACAGTTAACAACTAAATTATTCATGTCACTAACAAGTTATGTAATTTTTCAAGTACGCAAAAATTTGATTTGCCCCGATTTATATTTCTTGAGAATGTGACATATTAAAGCTTACATCAAATTTTTTTCAACAAAGGCTCTAATTCAACCAGTCCACCTTTCATTTTTAAGTTAAGAAAAACATAGAAAACATCAAATTTATAAGGGGTATTGATAATTTAGTTGTTAACTATAGGATCAGGTAAAAGTGCTTGAATGTTTGCTTCTGTACATTTCTGAATGAACTTGTATATATTTTATGTACATAATAATAAGAATATTACTCAGTTTTTATATAGCGCTTATTAGAATCACTAAGCGCTTTCAAACTTGGAGATCATTACCCCGGCTTTAGCTGTGCTGCCATTGCGGCGCTCTAGCATGTAGAGCTGGAAATAAATTCCATATTATAAATTGAGAGATCAAGTTGATGAGAGGTGTCTTCCTGCTTTTTTGTTTTAAATTTCAGGGCGAGTATGGATTGGCTGAAGCTGTACAAGAGATTAAACTTGGAAAGAAACAAATTGCACTACGAGATAGGTAATTCATGTCATAGATATCTAATAAGCCAGTTCACGGTTGCAGTCTGAGCATGAGCAGATAAAGGTCATTGCAGACCAAATTGTGAAATACACGGAGACAATATACTGGATACGTGCTCGTGAAAGTTATGTAATCATTCATTTATGCACAAGCAGTGCACTCCATGATACACAGGTGGAAGTATTCTTTGAAAAGGGAAACAAAGGATATTTATGAAGTACCTCCATCGCTGTAGGAGTGATTATTTCAAAATGTACAAAGTGGGACCTCTTCATGTTTTGAAGATCTGTGGATATTTGGGGTCATTGCAGTAATGTGCTAACCGTGAACTGGTCTATTATCATAATGAAATGTAGGATTTGAATTTTTATGAAAATTAAGTTAATTGTCATTAATATTGCTACCATTATTTTTATTATTATTATTATTTAAAGTTCATTCAGATATGATTAAATGTAATATTTCCAGCCTCCAGCATAATTCACTCTGAATGTAATGTATTAATATAATATAATTACTTCTAACTAATAAGTACATGTTATTCCACTACTGTATTCAGATTTTATTTGGAACATAGCTGCTTTATTATATATTTCTCCATATATCCATTTCATATCATTCATTCAGTCTAGACAAATTTTGTTGTGAATATTTAACAACATTTTTAATTCTTCAACGTAATTTCGAACCATAAATATATTTACATGTAGAGTATTTTTTTTAACCCATTACCATCTGGAACCTGCTGGCTCCTGTATAAAACCTATGAGAATAAGAGAATTCAGTAGTAAACGGGTTAAATTCAGTATTTGTATGCTGTATTCACAAGTGTTGTGCTTTGAGTAAGCTTGAATCCCTCTATATATTTAAATTTAAACATGGATGTTACAGTCAAACCTGCTTTAGTGACCACCTGTCCACAAAGACCACATTTTTATGTTTCCCTTGAAAATGGTTCCTAATTGAAACATACACTATAGGCACCTGTCTACAAAGACCACCTGCCTATAAAGACCACTTTTCTTGTCTCCCTTGGGTGGTCTTTATAGACAGGTTTCACTGTATATTAATTTATTACAAGAAGGAAATACGCATGTTTTGAGTTCGAACCTGAATCTGAATTTGTTATTCAGCAAATATTTTAGGGTTATAAGGGTTATTTAAGCGGAACAAAATGAAATTGTAATTTATTATGTAAAATGTATAATTCCTTCTTCTTATCTTCTCTCTCTTCTTATCTTCCTGTAACTGTAACCTTATGTTATCCTTATCTTTCCTTTGTCCTCTGTTGTTGTGACTGTATCAGTGTATGTACTATGTTTTTTTATATAAAATAAGTTTTTATCTCGTTTATGCAAAGTATTTATTTGGGTATCATTCTCATCAAGCCAGTTTTGGCTTTCATGATTCCCCTCTTCCTTTTATCTTAGGTTGATAATGAACGAACATGTATATACTTTTGATGTTTTTTAAAAGAGAGTGAAATAAATAAATGAAATTAAATACTCTTCCTTCCTCCATTAGAAATATTGAGCAGCTGACACAGAATGTGAATAAAGCCGAGATCCAGCTGAACGAACTCCTGGAAGAGAACGAAGAATTGAGAAGCAGGCTGGGATTCGATCCTAAGCAACCCATCGATATGGAGCAGGCTCGTCTTTATAGAGGGCAGCAACACCAACAAGACAGAGCTCTGAATCAGGTATGGTAGACTTTGAATACAGGTGTTTCTTGAAATGTAATATCTACTACATGTTGTTACGTGAAAGAAAAAATACCATTTAACCTAAAAGTTAGAGTAGTCTGAATAGATTTACAGTATGTTATGAGAATGTTTTGGAATTTTGAGGATATCAGTCATAATGTTTTCTGAATCCCTTTTAACATGAGAGGAATATAAATGAGCAAGGATATTTCTGAAGTGGAGGAAGAGGGGAGGGGATTCCCCAATACCCTAGTTGACCCTTGTAGATGAATGAAAAAGGATAATAAGCAGATACTATTAAAGATAAAGATCAGTTATGGTCATGCGATTGTGAAAGAAACGTTGTGGAATCGATCAGAAAAGGTTGATCATCCAGCATATAAGTATTGGTGTGTACTGCAAGGTTCTGGAATCATCAAAATGATAAGAAATTTGGCCCAGTCTTGGTAAAGTTACAAGCACTGTACACAGAAAGATGTATATGGGACTACGCACACGTGCGCGACACGTGCTTTTATCTCTCACAGTCCAATAGATAAACTAATTTACCAAATATATCAATTAGTAGGCGGTTTCCCGGCAAATTTTTTATCATCATGTATTAGTCAAAACATATTCTTTCACACGATTGGTAATAAAGAGCTTCCATTTCATTTTTTGAAATTTGGGCGTTCCAATACTGGTCTTTACCTTTAAACCTGAATTTCTGAAAACTCTTATCGTGCTCCAGGTTTTGGCCAAGGAGGTGGAGAGACTGGAAGAAGAGAGGGTTACTCTCAAGAAGCAGATCAGAGCCTTAGCAACGCAGAGAGCACAGAGGTAAACTAGGGATTAAGATGTTGATTTTACAGATGATGATAATGATGTTGGTGATTATGGTGGTAATGATGATGAGGGTGGTAATGAAGATATAAATGATGGTGATAGTGATTATAATGGTATGATGATAGTGATGATTATGTTTATAATGATGATGTTGATGATGATGATGGTGATGATGACGATGATGTTAGTGATTATGATGGTAATGATAATATAAATGATGATGATGGTGGTGATAGTGATTATAATGGTATGATGATAGTCATGATTATGTTGATGATGAAGATGATGATGATGATGATGAAGATGATGATGATGATAATGATGATGTTGGTGGTAATGAAGATATAAATGATGATGGTGATAGTGATTATAATGGTATGATGATAGTGATGATGACGACAATGATGATGAAGATGATGATGATGGTGATGATGACGATGATGTTAGTGATTATGATGGTAATGATAATATAAATGATGATGATGGTGGTGATAGTGATTATAATGGTATGATGATAGTCATGATTATGTTGATGATGAAGATGATGATGATGATGATGAAGATGATGATGATAATGATGATGTTGGTGGTAATGAAGATATAAATGATGATGATGGTGATAGTGATTATAATGGTATGATGATAGTGATGATGACGACGATGATGATGATGATGACGATGATGTTGGTGATTATGATGTTAATGATAATATAAATGATGATGATGGTGGTGATAGTGATTATAATGGTATGATGATCGTCATGATTATGTTGATGATGAAGATGATGATGACGATGAAGATGATGATGATGTTGATGACAATGAAGATGATGATGTTGATGATGTTGGTGATTATTGATTATATAAATGATGATGATGGTGGTGATAGTGATGATAATGGTATGATGATGTTGATGATGATGATGATGGTGATGATAATGGTAAGGATGTTGTTATGGTGATGGTAATAATGATCATTGATGAAGATGATGATGATGTTGATGAAATTAATGATGATGATGATGACGATAATGATGATGGTGATGATGATGGTGATGATGATGATGGGATGATGACGGTAATGATAATGAGGATGATGATGAACTGATGATGATGATGGTGATATAATGAAGATGATGATGATGTTGATAATGAAGATGGTATTAAGGATGTTGTTATGGTGATGATGATGAGGATGATGATGATGGTGATAAAATGAAGATGATGATGATGGTGATATTATGGTGATGAGTGTGATGTCCATAACTATATATTTCGAAACTTTGTACCTATTTTCCGTACATTATACTCGATTTGAAATCTTTCATTTATGTTGTGTGTAATCTACGCTTATGCGCTTGTATTAAAAGAAGAAAAAAAGTTGTTTTTTGATGTAAATGTGGCTCAAATAAACTTCAAACCTCAACAGTTTTTGATGATCACAATTTTTTCTTCCGCTCCTACCAGGGGTGTTGCTCTAGGTCTCACATCTGATGAGATGTTGGCTGTCGATGACTTTGCCGAGGAGCTGAAGAATAGCCGCAAGCCGGGCAGCGCTCCTTCAAAGGCTGCTGAAGCCCTCAAAGACAAAGGCTTGGGACCTTCAGATTCAGTCAGAGTTAGGGTAAAACCAGGGACCCGTTTCACAAAGCCTTTTTTCAATGACAAATGACAAAAACCAGTGACAAATCTGCTGATAACCAATCAAAAGCAAGGATTTCAGTAGCTTATAACAAAAAATGTCATTTGTCACTGATGACAGGTTTTGTGAAACGCCCCCCAGGGGAGTGTTTCATAAAGCTGTTCGTATAGTTACGCATAACTTCACAAATGACTTACATATGAAAAGCCAAATGGGATGCTCAATCATTATTAACTGCATCAATTAAAGTTTAACTGTGCAGATGTAGATTAACATTCTTATCATAACAAACATTTTTAATGCAAAGTAACTTCTTTGCCATAATCTGATTGAGGTTATTGGAAATATAGCCACAGTAAATTCAAAGCATCAGGAAAATCTTTGGGCGTCCTATCTGGCGCTTCGTATACAAGTCAGTTTTAAAGTCCTGCGTATCTTTATGGACAGGTTTATGAAACACCCCGAGTTTACTTTCTATTTACCAGTAGAAGATCGAGGTACATTCTTCCTTCGTATTCAATATGAATCAGAGCAAAATCCATTTGCTTTTTGTCCACTAGGAGCTGCAATTCATAGTGACATCGTGAGAAAAAAAGGAAGAAAAGGGGAAAAACAGAAAGAAATATAATGAACGTAAGAAGGAGGACCTAAAGCATACCTTGACTTTCGTCTAGTGGTCAAAAAACTTAGAGAAGGGGGACGTTTCACAAAACTTGTCATCATGCTACTGAAATCCTTGATTCTGATTGGTTAGCAACAGATTTGTCACTGATTTTTTGTTATTTTTTTTTGAAAAAAGGCTTTGTGCTCCATAACTAGACCCATCAGCTCATAGAAGAAGATTGCAAGCTTTCTCCTGCACGATGCTCATCAATGCACTCTGCATAACTGATCATTGACTATATTCTCCCTTACTAGACCTATCAGCACATAGGAGAAGATTGCAAACTTTCTCCTGCACGATGCTCATCGATGCACTCGGCATAACTGATCATTGACTATATTCTCCCATCCTAGACCCACCAGCTCATAGAAGAAGATTGCAAACTTTCTCCTGCACGATGCTCGTCAATGCACTCGGCATAACTGATCATTGACATATTCTCCCTTACTAGACCCATCAGCTCATAAGAGAAGATAGCGAACTTTCTCCTGCACGATGCTCGTCGATGCACTCGGCATAACTGATCATTGACTATATTCTCCCATCCTAGACCCACCAGCTCATAGAAGAAGATTGCAAACTTTCTCCTGCACGATGCTCGTCAATGCACTCGGCATAACTGATCATTGACTATATTCTCCCTTACTAGACCCATCAGCTCATAAGAGAAGATAGCAAACTTTCTCCTGCACGATGCACATCAATGCACTCGGCATAACTGATCATTGACTATATTCTCCCTTACTAGACCTACCAGCTCATAGGAGAATATAGCAATCTTTCTCCTGCACGATGCACGTCAATGCTCTCGGCATAACTGATCATTGACTATATTCTCCCTTACTAGACCCATCAGCTCAAAGGAGAAGATTGCGAACTTTCTCCTGCACGATGCACGTCAATGCACTCTGTATAACTGATCATTTATTATATTCTCCTATCCTAGACCCACCAGCTAGAGCAGGAGGTTGCCCGGTCGGAGCAGACCATGGAGAGGCTACGCACCCAGCTCACCGAGATGAAAGCGGAGAACAAGAAGCTCACCAACGATAATCAAAGGGTGGAGAAGAGCATGAAGGAGATTCTCCAGGCCCTGAAGGAGGGGCAGGCAGGAGGAGGAGGTGGTGGAGGGGTGGATCCAGAGGTCTTGGGGCCGACCCTTGAGAGGCTGTGCTTGGTGAGTCTTAAAGCCCCACTGTACTACTTGTAGCTACTTGCGCCCTCTATATAGCAAACAATGCCTAATCTGTGCATGTTGGTCCCCCATGATCCTCTTTTTCTTATGTTAGTTGAGAGCTGAGTTGATGAGATAGCCACCTATCAGTGACCTGGCTGGGTGGTCTAATCCCTTCTGGGGGGTGTTTCATAAAGAGTTTGTAAAGTTACGCATGACTTTACGAACGACTTGTATATGAAAAGCCAAATGGGATGCTCAATCTTATTAAATATATCAAATCAAATTGAACTGTGCAGATGTAGATTAACATTCTTATGATAACAAACATTTTTATTGCAAAGTATATTTTTATGCCTCCGTTACGAAGTAGCCGGAAGCATTATGTTTTCGGGTTGTCCGTCCGTACGTACGTACGTCTGTACGTCTGTACGTACGCACGTCCCGTTCTCGTGATCACGTTATCTGAAGAACCGATTGAACTTTGGTCATGTATGTATCTTGCAGAGCCGATGATCTGATTAGATTTTGGGGGTCATGAGGTCAAAGGTCAAAGGTCGCAGGGCTCATTATGTATGCAAAAACAGCTCGTGATCGCGTTATCTCAAGAACCGATTGATGGATTCCTGCCAAACTTAGGTCATGTATGTTACTTGCATAGCCGATTAACTGATTGGATTTTGGGGTCACGGGGTCAAAGGTCAAAGGTCACAGCGCACATTATGTATGCAAAAATAGCTTGTGATCGTATTATCATTAGAGCAGATTTATGGATTCCTGCCAAACTTAGATCATTTATGTATCTTGCAGAGCCAATGAACTGAGTAAATTCTTGGTTCATAAGGTCAAAGGTCATGGGCTCATTATGTATGCAAATATAGCTTGTGAAAGCATTCTCATTAGAACTGACAGATGGATTACTATTTATACTATTTAACTCAGGACATCTTGCAGAGCCAATGAACTGAGTAGAATTTAGGGTCATGAGGTCAAAGATCAAAGGGTCATATATGTATATGAGAAATTGCTTGTAATCACGATGTTCTGAGAACCTGTTAATGGATTACAATTGAACTTGAATTTGAACAATTTCTTCTGTTTTGGTTTGTAAAATTGCTCTATGACGGAGGCATCATTTTCGACTGCGCGCAGTCGAAGTTCCATCTAGTTTGCCATAATTCAATTGAGGTTATTAAAAATATCAGAACAAATTTTGGGCATCCTATCTGGCACTTCATATACAAGTCGTTCGTAAAGTCATGCGTAACTTTACGAACAGCTTTATGAAACACCCCCCTGGCCCAGTAGTCTTGACGGTCTTTAAAGGCATCGTTTAACAATGTTAAATATGAGATGCATGGCCCTACGTGTCTTCAGCGTCTGCGATATGGTGTAATATTGAAGCCCTTAAAAAAAAGCGCTTCAAAATGATCATGAAGTGCGTCAAAAAAGTAAGAATCTTTGAGTGACTGCTTTTTACCATACTCATTTTCCCCATGAGACTGTATTGTTATTAAAAACCTTTAGGAAAACGAAAAAGGAGTCTTTCGAAGCTCAGGTTTACCTGAAAGTGCATCATTATTACTATACCTTTATATTTTCAGCTGTTTGAATCTAAAGATTCTAAGGAGTCTTTCGAAGCTCAGGTTTACCTGAAAGTGCATCATTATTACTATACCTTTATATTTTCAGCTGTTTGAATCTAAAGATTCTAAGGAGTCTTTCGAAGCTCAGGTTTACCTGAAAGTGCATCATTATTACTATACCTTTATATTTTCGTATTAGGCCAAATAAAAATAAAAAACATGTTTAGCATCCTGTTTTTTTCGAAAAATAGGAAGGAGGATCGAGGTTTACCCGAAAGTGCATCATTATTACTATACCTTTATATTTTCAGCTGTTTGAATCTAAAGATTCTAAGGAGTCTTATGAAGCTCAGGTTTACCTGAAAGTGCATCATTATTACTATACCTTTATATTTTCAGCTGTTTGAATCTAAAGATTCTAAGGAGTCTTATGAAGCTCAGGTTTACCTGAAAGTGCATCATTATTACTATACCTTTATATTTTCAGCTGTTTGAATCTAAAGATTCTAAGGAGTCATACGAAGCTCAGGTTTACCTGAAAGTGCATTATTATTACTATACCTTTATATTTTCAGCTGTTTGAATCTAAAGATTCTAAGGAGTCGTACGAAGCTCAGGATTACCTGAAAGTGCATCATTATTACTATACCTTTATATTTTCAGCTGTTTGAATCTAAAGATTCTAAGGAGACTTACGAAGCTCAGGTTTACCTGAAAGCACAAGTTGATCAGCTGACTGGAAGGAATGAAGAACTGAGAAGAGAGCTGAGGCAGGCAAGGAATGAAGCAGAGAAGACCAGTGTGGCACTGGATAGAGCAGAGACTAAGGTACGTTATACAGGCCTGATAAAAACCCGATTAAAATCAGTTTCCCGATTTTTCCCCGATTTTTTTTTTTTTTTTTTTTAACCAATTTTTTTCTTCTTCTTCCATATTTTATCCTGATTTTCCTGATTTCCCTCTTGTTTTCTCTGTTCTTTCTATTTTGCGCTATTTTTCCCAATTTTGTCCTAATTTTCTTACTCGAATGGGGGGAATGTTGTTTGATGCCATTTTTTCCCCGCGAATCCTCTTTTTTACTTAAGGGGGGCGTGGTTGAGGGGAAAACAAAAAAAGTAGCTACTTGCTCCCTCTATATAGAAAACAATGCCTAAGCTTGTAAAATGGCGACCGGCTGGAATGCTCCCCAGGGAGTGGAGAATGTGCATACCTTGTGTGCGGGTAAGCCTGAATTCGATGACCGGGGTAATAATATGTTGTAAAGCGCTGTGATACACATGTATGTCTGTAAGAGCGCTATATAAATGCCAATATTATTATTATTATTAAGCGGTGCCCGTTGGTCCCCAGTGATCCTCTTTTTCTTATGTTTATTGAGAGCTGAGTTAACGAGATAGCCACCTGTCAGTGACCTTGCAGGGAGGTCTAATTCCCCTGGCCAAACTAGTGCAGACAGGCTTTAAATATTACACCTACATGTTCTTTGAACGTATGCAGTGTTTATTTAGCCGATTTGATATGATTGGATATATTGATTTTATCATATTTGTTTTGGTATATTGATTTTTGTTTTGTTTTTTGAAAGGTCATAATAATAATCTTATAAACATATCATTACTATTCATAGTCACAAAAGAAAATGATTCTGTTTAGTGTCATTATCAAACATGCGAGTTTACATCAAACATACAATGATATAAAAAAAAGCGTTCGGAGGGAATATATAAAGAAAAGCATAGCAAATTGGAAAAAATATATCAAAATAAATCAAGCCCCCACTGTCCTACTTGCTCCCTCTATATAGAAAACTTCCCCAATCGGTGCCTGTTGGTCCCCCATGATCCTCTTTTTCTTATGTTAGTTGAGAGCTGAGTTAATGAGATAGCCAGCTGTCAGTGTCCTCGCTGTGTGGTCTAATCCCTTCTGGCCCAGTAGTATTGACGGTCTTTAATGTCTACATCAAAACATCAAAGCAGTAACAAAAAATACAAATAAATTAAATACAAATATATTTCAATCTATCCTTAGATCACACGGCTACAGCAAGACTTGAAGGACCTGCGTGACCTAGGTCAAGGGGCAGGGGTCATGACCCTTCACCAGACGGCCCTACCGCAGGGTCTAGCTGTGTCCAGTGCGGAGATCATTGCCTCTCTTAATGAACAGCTTGTACATTCACTACAGGTGAGGGAGAGATGCCTTATACAGATAACAATAACAATATGATGCCGATGACTATGGTGATGGTGATGGTGATGATGATGGTGATGATGAAGATGATGACGATGATGGTGATGATGATGAAGATGATGATGATGATGATGATGATATAATGAAGATGGTGATGATGATGGGGATGGTGATGGTGATGGTGATATAATGAAGATAGTGATATAATGAAGATGGTGATGATGGTGATGATGATGGTGATGATGGTGATGATGATGGTGATGATGATGGTGATGGTGATGGTGATGATGATGGTGATGATGATGATGATGATGGTGATATAATGAAGATAGTGATATAATGAAGATGGTGATGATGATGGTGATGATGGTGATGATGGTGATGATGATGATGATGATGATATAATGAAGATGGTGATGATGATGGTGATGATGATGGTGATGATGATGATGATGTTGATGATGTCTGATGATGATGTTGATGATGATGATGATGATGATGTTTGATGAAGATGATGATGATGATGATGGTGATGGTGATGATGACGATGATGGTGATGATCTGATGATGATCGTTACAATATTCTGTTCTTTCGTAATCCTTAGAACAGAGTAGATTAGACATCTATTTTCTTGGCTTTTGCTTGAGCAAATATATCCAGTGCATTTCAAAGAAATGATCGTACCATTCATCCTTTAAGTATAGCACAAAAGAAAAAAACATCAAATATAAGAAAATGGTAAATATACAAACATTTAGCAATGTACTGGAAAATGGTTAACATGACAATAGCTTGTAGTGAACAAAGTTGTGCTTTTGTTTGTTCATTTTTATACTAATGAATCGTTGTTTATAAAATATCAAAACTGTAAAGACAAAGTCCATTGAGCATGGCCATTCAAATATTTTTTTGAGAATCTTCTCTCAAGTTGAATATTCTGTTGATGATTTGCATTAATTGCTGCAATAATTATTTGTTTATTTGTTAAAAAGGAATTGTCTGTGAGAGAAGACCAGCTGGGCAAGTGTGAGACAGCCCTCCAGACGTACAGAAGACGCTTTGCTGTGCTTCGGCATCAACAAGGGTTGCTCTATCAAGAATACCAACAGAAGGTAAGTCTCTATCTTCAGGCCTGATAATTACCCAATTTATTTCTTTTTTTTTCTTCTTTTTTTCATGATTATTTCTTGATTTTTTTTTTTCTTCCAGATTTTATCCTGATTTTCCCCTTATTTTCTCTATTCTTCTATATTCTTCCCTATTTTTCCCTACTTTTCCCTACTTCTTTCCAAATTTTCTTACTTAAAAGGGGGGGGGGGGGAATGTTGTAAGATGCAATTTTTTTCCCCCAAGTTCTCTTCTTTTTTTTACTCAAGGGGGGCGCGGTTGAGGGAGGGAAAAAAAAACATGGGGATGTTTCACAAAGATCCTAAGCTGAAGTTATCTCTAAGTTGGACATAAAAATTATGGAAAGCCATTAGCATCCTTGAAAAATATTTGTTAAGTTATTTTAAAAAGCATAAAATGTTGATTCAAATCATTTATATTTTCTATTATCATGGGAGATTTCATGTTCTTGATGTAGAATTTATGAAAAGTCTAAAATAATGGAATTTTTGCTTTTGAATGTATTTCATTATAATTTCATTATATACAGAGTTATACAAATGGCTCTTCATAATATTTAAGTCTAACTTAGAGTTAAGTTTGACTTAGAATCTTTGTGAACCACCCCCCTGTTATTATAAAGTTGACCTCATATTTGTGAATGCCCTTCAGTATTTCACCTTTTACTTGGATTATATGAAAGGAAGATCCAACATTATGTAAAGGTTATTGAAAAAGTATGAAGCTATTATTTCCCTAGCATAGCTATTTTGTTGATGAATATGAAAAGAAGATAGTAGTGAATATGAAATGGCTTTATTGTTTCTACTCGGTTTTAGGCTCTAGAGAAGTACTTATCAGATGTTATAAATGATTTTTTCTTTTCTTTTTTTAATTTGTAAAATGAACATATTATTTAATGAAAAATAAAAATGGATTGTCAATTGGCAGCAGAAGAGTCAAACGTTGCAAAAAAGGTTCTTATTTCACCATAGTAACATGCATTTTGATTCATCTGTTTATAGGCTGGTCTGCAATTGTTTGAAGCAAACTTTATTCTACTAATTCAGTTAAACACTACCCTGTATCTAAAGTCACATTTAACAAACTTAGGTAAATCTTAGACTTCAAAGACTACCAACTGTGTTAACTACAGTAAACCCGATTTCGAACAAAAGCTGAAGCCTGGGGGGGGGGGGGGGGGGGGGCGTTTCACAAAACTTGTCATCAGTGAAAAATGACAGTTTTTGTTATAAGCTACTGAAATCCTTGCTTCTGATTGGTTATCGGCAGATTTGTCTATGATATTTGTCATTGAAAAAAGGCTTTGTGAAACGGGTCCCTGGTAGCGGGTTTAAATTTTAGTAGCATTCCTGCCAAAGGGTTTGGAGAGTCTAGCTGTAACTCTTGGCAACTCTAATGCATGTACATGTACATGTAGACATGCATTAAATTGCACTTATGACATCATGATGCCAATTTGATGCTGGTATCTCGTTACTGATTTGTCATTGTGATGTATTCCGTAGGTTGATGGTTGGCAGCAGCAAGAGAAGTCCTGGCGAGAGGAGAAACAGAAGCTAACGGATGCCGCAGACGGCCATGAAGCGAGACACCAAGAATTCAATGTAAGTTCTTAAAAAGATTTTATTATAATAATAATATATAATAATAAAACAACGTTTATTTACAAACGCCTTCCACCGCTTTCCACCAAAGTCTCTAAGCGCTATACAAACAAAATACAATGAGAAACAATTATATATTAAACAAAAAATTACAATACATGTGAAATATACAGCAATGTGAACAGAGTAAGTTAATCATCAAAAGCAATTTTGAATAAATGTGTCTTAAGACAAGTTTTGAATTGGTTGACAGTCTGACAGTTTTTTGACATGTAAAGGTAGTTTGTTCCAAAGTTCATCAGGAGCTTTTCAAAAAGAGCGATGACCATGAGAAAGAGTTGACACTGAAGTAGGATGAAGTTTAATTGTGAAGGTGCCAATTTATGAATACATTTATAATACAATCTATGGTATGTAATGTATGTATGTGAATAATCTTTTAAAGCCCCATTGCACTACTTATAGCTACTTGCGCCCTCTATACCGTGTGAGTCCAAAAATAGTTTACACCTAGAAAATTGATAATTACTTTAAAAATCATCTTTGAACAGTAAATTATTATTTACTGCTTTTGATGATTAACTTACTCTGTAATTGTTGATCATTGTATTTTGTTCGCTATAGCGCTTAGAGACTTCGGTCGTAAGCGCTTTATAAGCACCGTTTTTATCATTTATTGCATCTTATTCTTTGTTTGTTTGATATTTTGTTTGATCTCATTTTTATTTTTGTTATTATATATGCATGATTTATTGAATAAAGAACATATTTATATTTTTTGTGTTTATTACAAGTTTTAGTTGGTAATTTTAAGTCAGACAATGTTGCGCTTAGAAACACCTGTATTAAGCGCCTAATAAATGTTATATATTATTATTATTTATTATTTATTATTTGATCCTGCAGCGTTTGTTGGAATCCTTGGACGTGAATGGTGACGAGCAGCAGAGAAGACTTGGTGAGGCAACAAGAAAGGTTACTGTGCTGAGGGTGAATGAGAAAGCTCTGACAAGGCGCTTCACGGCCTGCCAGGAGGGAGAGGCCACTCTCAGGAAGGTGAGAAAATAATGGTCGCTATGGTGATGTTGATAATTATGGTGATGATGATGATGATGATGTTTTTCATTTCATTTCATTTTTATTTGTTCATTTCAAACAAAATACAATACATAATAACGAATACAATGTAAAATGTATACAAAACATAGTTACATTTGTAATTAACAAATCTTAATAATAATTTATACATTTTAGGAAGACAAAAAAAATGAATTTTAAAATTTAAGTGCATTTATATTTTGAGGAAATGGAGAGGTCCACTGAAAAGCAGAGCTTGTAAATTGTGGACCCCTCAGATAATAATGAGTGTGAAAAAAAATATGGAATACATAATCAATCAAAGAAGAATAGTGGCCAACAGAGAACATTTATTAAAACACGCAATGACTGTAAACAAATTACATGACGAAGAAAGAACAGAAAAAAGAATAAGAAGAAAAAAGAAAACAAAATTTGTGGGCTGCGTTTGGAGGGATGGAGAGGAGGGATGATGTTTGATGATGATGTTGGTGATGATGATGATGAGAGTAATGATGATGATGAAGATGAGGATGGGGATTATAGTGTTAGTGGCGATGATTGTAATAGTAAGGAGGAGGAGGACAATGATGATAAAAGAGAATGTTCATATTGATGTTGATGATGATGTTAATGATGATGAAGATGAAGATGATGAAGACGATGATGATAATGATTGTGATGATGTCATGATGATAATGATTGTGATGATGATAATGATGCACTGAAGACCATTTATTATTTTTCTTTACCATGACAGGAAGTTAACAAGCTTCGTAATGAGATGGTGCAGATGGAGAGCGCTATCACAGAGAGGATGGGATATCTACAACGACACAAGGTATGACCAAACAAAATTCAGACCTGGGGGGTGTTTCATAAAGCTGTTCGTAAAGTTACGCATGACTTTACGAACGACTTGTATATGAAAAGCCAAATGGGATGCTCAATCATTATTGATTATTATTTATTAAGTTGAACTGTGCAGATCTAGATTAACATTCTTATTATAACAACCATTTTTAATGCAAAGTATATTTTTTGCCATAATTTATTGAGGTTATTGGAAATGTCAGAAAAAACTTTGGGCATCCTATCTGGCACTTCATATACAAGTCGTTCGTAAAGTCATGCGTAACTTTACGAACTCTTTATGAAACACCCCCCTGGTAACCTGCATGAAACATTTGAACTTAGGATGATCACTTTGATGTCTTATACGTGTATGTTTTATAAATACAATATTTAAAGAACACATCAGATAAATATGTCACATCAAAATCAAACATAAGTGCTTTCTACAGAACATTCAAATTTTGCTTTGCTTTTGTTTAATTTTTGAAATAGTATTGGAGTAATACTGTATCATTGGAAACTAATGCTAAAATATTATTAGCACTTTCTGTCTGAAACAAATCTGAAGGAAACAAAATATTTCCTTTTCCCCCCTCCTATTGCAATTTCATTTGCATTCCATCCATGTATGCATTCATTTCTTTATTCAATAAAGTAAAATTAATAAGGACATCTCATTTGAAGCAGTTTCTTCATCTCAAATATGTATAGTTATGTATCTTTTGTTTATATTGTTTTATATGTTTGTTTGTTTTTTTCTTCTTTTTTAATTTGTATTCATTAATTTTTTTTTTTTTTTTTTTTTTTTTTGGGGGGGGGGTTGTGGTTTTCTTCTTATCTTTGCTTTACACTATGCTATGAATGCTTTGGGAACTACGCTTGTACAAGGCCTAAGGGCTTTATTTATGTAGTTCCCCATTTCATTTTCAAAATTTGTTTATGAATTATTTTGTATCTTTAGTATAAATGTAATTCTTAATCAAGAATTAAATAAATGAGAATTGAATTGAATTGAGTTTTATGATGGCCTTGTTTTTTTTCTTCTTAAAGGTAAAGACCAGTTTTGGAAACGCCCCCCTTTCAAAAAATGAAATGGAAGCTCTTATTACCAATCGTTTGAAATAATATGTTTTGACTAATATGTGATCATACAAATTTTTCTGAGACACCGCCTACTAATAGATATATTTGGTAAATTATTATATCTATTTGGACCTGATAGATATAACGCACGTGTCCCGTACGTGTAGCGTAGTCCCATATACAACTTTCTGTGTACAGTGCTTTTAACTTTACTAAGACTGGGCCAAATTTCTTATCATTTTGATGATTCCAGAACCTTGCAGTACACACCAATACTTCAACCTTTTCTGATCTATTCTACAACATTTCTTTCACAATGTAATCGCATGGCCATAACTAGTCTTTATCTTTAATCAAGAATTAAATAAATGAGAATTGAATTGTATTGAATTTTATGTTGGACTTTTTATCTTTTTTTTTCTTACCAGGAAGCATCACAGTTCAAAGTGGCAGCCTTACAGAGAGCGTTAGATGACAGTGTACCTGCAGCAGAGCTAGCCTCCGCCAACAGGCAGTACAATGAATTAGCCGCCAAATACAGAGACTTACTACAGACAGACAACCAGCTGGTGACTAGAAACACTCGCATTGACCAGCTGGAGGTGAGTCTAATAAGTTCTCCAATTGGAAAATAATAATGATAATAATAATAATAAATAAATAATAATAATAATAATAATAATGATGATAATAATAATAATAATAATAATGATAATAATGATAACGTTTTATTTACCCAGGGTAGCCACTTCAGTTATGAAACTGCTCTTCCAGCGGGCCCTGCATAACATAATATGTTATTACTACCCTTCTCCAATCTAATATGGTTATAAGTCTTTGGTATGACTCGGCCGGGGTTCGAACCCATGACCTCCCGTTCACGAGGCGGGCGCTCTAACCACTGAGCCACCATGCCCGTTGTACATACATACGGTTGGAGAGGATGGGTAGTAGGAGTGGCTCGATGTTTCGAACAGGTTGATTATTCGTCGTTAGGAGATAATAATTATAATAACAATAAAAATAATAATGGTAATATATTTTTTTTTATTCAGAGTGAGAATCAAAGACTGGAAGATGACCTTGACAGCCTGAAGAGAGAACTTACCATGGAGAAAGAGAAACTCCATACACTGGAACAAGCCATGCAGGACTATGGCAACTTACAAGGTATGTTGGGAATAAAGAGAGACAGAGAGACAGACAGACAGACAGACAGAGAAGAGGAGAGGAATGTAAGGGAGAGAGAGAGAGAGAATTTACCATTAAAAAAAGAGAAACTACCTACTAGACCAAGCAATGTAGGATTGTTTACGGGAGGGAACTTTTTGGAGCTCCATGAATAGAACTTTGAGTTGGTACGTGTGTGCATTTTACAACTATCTCCCTCGCTACGCTTTGATAAACATTGGGTGGTATTCCGGTAGCGCGTACTAAGTTAGCACATACTTAGTTAGTTCACACTTTTATGGAGTGCCTGTTGCAAACTAAATTACCCTGTACAGATTATTTTAATCCTTCAATGAAAAGTGTCCAGAAAATTAATTTTGCAATGAAATGGGAAGAAAAAGATAATATGAGTATGAACTGAATTTTATCAAAATCTTTGGTAGATTATCTTTGTCATGAATATTGAAGGAGGAAGATGAAACCTAGCATTCCATAGAAGTGTGAACTAAAATTATTGTTTAGTCTGGACTTAGTCCCAGCTTAACTTATGAGAATACCACCCACAAAGCCCAAGTTTTCTTACATGAATTTAAACGCAAGACATTTTTTTTATGCAAAGGGAATTGATTTTAATCTGGCAATTATATTTTGGACTTGGATATTTCAGAAATAATCTGAATATCCGAGTAAAGATGAGAAAGTTTACTGGGGTGTCGGTACAGAATTCCTTACTCCATCTTTCCAAATGGTCTTCACACAGAGGCTCTTGGCAAGAAAGGTGGGAGTGTCTACCCCGGCAGCGAGACGCTCTCATTGGCTAAGAGGCTGACTACCATGGAGATGAAGGAGTTGAACGAGCGACAGAGGGCGGAGCATGCAGTCAGGATGCAGACTCAGATGAGGAACAGTCTTCATACGATGGAGATGAGAAATACAGAGCTGGAGCAGAAGTTTGCTGATGTAAGTAAGGATGGTGATGGTGGTGGTGGTGGTGTTGATGGTGGTGATGAGGATGGTGGTGATGATGATGGTGATGATGATGATGGTGGTATTGATGGTGGTGATGATGATGGTGTTGATGGTGGTGATGAGGATGGTGGTGATGATGATGGTGATGATGATGATGGTGGTATTGATCGTGGTGATGATGATGGTGGTGATGATGGTGGTATTGATGGTGGTGTTGGTGGTGGTAGTGGTGGTGGTAGTGATGGTGGTGGTATTGATGGTAGTGGTATTGATGGTGGTGTTGGTGATGACGATGGTGGTGAAAGTGATGGTGGTGATGATGATCATGATGATGATGATGGTGATGATGATGCTGGTAGTGTTGGTGGTGTTGTTGATGATAATGATGGTGGTGGTGATAGTGATGGTTGTGATGATGATGGTGGTGGTGATGATAGTGATGGTGATGTGATGATGATGATGGTAGTGGTGGTGGTGGTGCTGATGATGAAGATGCTGGTGTTGATTGTCGTGATGATGATGATGGTGGTGGTCGTCGAGATAAAATTTCCAGTGGTGACAATGAACTAACAGATATAATGTACACACAGTCAAAGCAGTTTACATTTGAGGTGGTCACTTTGTAAATTGTCATACTGTAACATATTGAATGTATATTTATGATGCTTGTTATTAAAGATAAAGGTGAGTTCTGGTAAAAAAAAAAAAAAAAAATTCTTACAGATTCAAATGAAACTTACACTGAATGTTCAAGATTACAAATAAATATCATTTCCCAAACAATTTTGGTAGAAAATGTATACTGGCTGAGTAATGAGCATAGAAAGATTAGGAAATCAAGGTTAGTAGCCCCGACACCATTTGTGTAGTCCCATATACATCTTTCTGTGTACAGGTGCCTGTTACTTTACCAAGACTGGGCCAAGTTTATTATGATTTTGATGACTCCAGAACTTTGCAGTACACACCAATACTTACATGCTACATGATCAACTTTTTCTGATATATTCCACACCTTTTCTTTTACAATGCAATCGGGTGACCAGAACTCACCTTTATCTTTAAAGATGTATCCTTTTCATTTTCTATTTTGAATACCAGCTGACAAAGCTGAACCTTGAGTTACAACGCAGCGAGCAGGAGCTCCAGGATGAACTCTCGCAGTGCGTTACCAAAGCAGCAAGTGATGTTGACAAGAGAAACATCACAGAGCTCGAAAGATCAGCAGCAGCACTCAGAAATGAGAATGATAAGCTTAAGGTACATTTAAGAACTGAGAATCTTATCCTCAATGATTACAACTTATTAACAGATCTAGGATTGGTAGAGAGGGTTTCTGTTTAAAGTGAACTGGTATTTGTTGAAGGTCGATGAAAAAACTGCGTAATTTTTGTATGAAATGATACTTATTGTATTCCTTCTACTGTACTAACCCTCTAACATGCGAAATATCCTGAAAAAAATTCTCAAACCACATAGATATTTATGGATATCTTTGAAGGCGTTATGTGTAACTCCCTCTAACAGTAAATTCTCCCAAACATTTTTCCATGAAACTAAAATTTTAACACTTAAATGTTTGGAATAATATATAGAGCCAAACCATTGTTTTGTGACAATTTACATTCACCTAAAATTTAATTTAATAATTAATAATAATAATAATAAAGTTGGGAAAATTTAGGAATCAATCGGATCAGTTTTTCCCAATTTTTATCTTTAATTGTACATCTAGCATTGAAGTCACTACCTTAGCATCATTTTCTCTCATCTGAACAATGTTACCAATTAATCTGATTCACTTTTGAGAATGATTGATATATTATACACAATGTAAACTTTTTTGTGATCTTTACAGTGTAGGCCTACTTAGATATACAAAAATGCTGTTGATTTATGATTCTGTAAAAGGAACCTACTAGTAGCTCTTACGGGGACAAATTTGTTTGTTTTTTTAAGAGAAGAGAATTGAGCAGCTGTATGATGGCGAAATAACTACTTCAAACAGTGGCATTAGATAGTTTTATATTTCCATGTACTCACTGAAAAGGAGGCAGATTAAATGGAAAGAAAGGAGTGGTGACTTCAAAGAGAGAATGTTTGTGAGCAAGAAATTTAAAGAAAGGAGTTCTGAAAGTAATTCTCCTTATTCATCTATAGAATAATTACAGAAGAGGGTTTTGATTCCTTGTTCCTTGTGATATAGTGAACAGGAAGTGAGATATGGTTTACCAGTTTAATGAGCAATCCAACTCTTGTCATAAGTTTTTTTGTATAAAAGCAGAAAAATAATATAAACAGAATGGCGAAAGTTTTAAGTATATCGGACCAATAATAAGAAGTTATGAATGGTTGAAATATGAGATCACTAGGTCTATGCGAATCTCAAATTGGCAGTTTGGTGAGTGGATACTGGTTGCCTGCCACTACATCTCAGAGGCATTACCGATTCAGCCAATTTGAAGAGCTCATACCTATAGTGATTACAACTTTCAAAAATTCATAACTATCTTTTAAAAAAATTGTCTGATTTCTTTCGAACTTTTACCAGGCTACTTCTCTGATTTTGTTCTGCTTTCCTCTAGAGAAGTTTGCTATCAAAGTTGGATTTTCCTTTACTGTAGATTTTTTTTAAATAATTTTTCTTCTTCTGTTAATTTTCTTTTTCTAAATTTGGATTTCTCGCCTTCTAACCTATCTGTATATGTGTATGTTTTATTTAATTTTGTATGTAAACCATGTTAATCTATAATGTATGTTTCTGTGTAAAATTGTGATTGCTTTTATATATGCACAGCCATGCTGAAGAACAGTTTTTGGCTGGAGTATGCCACCGTGCTAAAATAAAAAATAAACAACAAACTCAATCAAACATAGAACCCTAATCTTATACAGTAGGCTTGCGGGTGCACCATGTGAGAGAGAGAGAGAGAGGGAGGATTGAGGAGTCCTGAAGAGGACTCTCGGTAATCTTTCTTGAGGGTGTGTAGTCCTGAAAAGGACTGTTGGTGTAGTCTTGAAAAAGACTGTTGGTTATCTTTCTTAGCTTATGGTTCTAAGGAGAACTATAGCGCTTGGAGAGGATGAGTGGCAGGAGTTTCGAACAGGTTGACTACAAGCAGCATCTAACCCTAATCTTATCTCACTTGATTTGTTCCCGTTTGCAGGAAATGGTTGACGTAGCCTCGTTCCAGACCAAGGCCCTCGAAGCCCAGCAGGTATCAAGAGACAAGGAGGTCCAATCGCTACGGCAACAGCTCCTAGACATACAGACCCAGAGCGATGAGAAGGCCATTATAGGTACTTTGCAAAATTAATGAAAATAATGATTGTGATAGACAGGGTTCAATTCAATTTCAATTTCAATTTATTCATGTTTCCAACAAAACATTACAAAGCTATTATAAGCATTTAAAACAAATGTAGAAATACATGTTGGAAACAGAGAGGTCCACTAAAAAGCAGTGCTTGTACAAGTGTGAATGCCTCAAAGGGTTGAAACATACGGAGCACAGTTTTAGTTTGGATGGTGCAAATGTTAAGACAGAAAATAAGCACATCATGCATTGGTTCTCTTGGGAGAACATTCTTTATAAGATTTCTTTTTCCCTGCTATTGTAGCTTTACTAGAATGTATTTCATCATCACCAATACACCCATCACTACCATCACCTCCAACGACAAGACACGTTAGAAAGGAATTATATGTATGCCATGTCTCCTCAAAATCCAGAACAAACTAAATATTGGCAAATTGAGATGAGTAAAAATTGTTATTTGTATATTCCTAGGCACACTCTAACTTATATTTGGTTTCAATTTTGTTGATATTTGGATGATTAGACGTTCTTGTTCAGTGCGCACAACTGCAGGTATTGTTAACTATTTCTGTCCTCTTTTGAGGTTTTCAGCTGTTTTACCACCACATTCAAGCTCTTCAGCAAAGTGAAGATGTTGGGTTGTTAGACTTCAAAGAACACATCGGTATGCACATTCTCAACTCCCTGGGGAGCATTCCAAACAGGCGTCATTATACAAACGATCCCAATGCAGAGCATACTACATTAGCGTTCGCATTCTACCGGGTACACTTGTAACACCTGTGTAGAGAGTGGCAAATGTAGATTAACGTCTTGCCAAAGGATGTTAGTGCCGGGCTGGGATTGGAACCCTGTACCTTGTGATCTACAGACGGGTGACTTATCCACTAGACCACGACATCTCTACAATGCCATTCTTCTTGCTCAATGTCCAAACTATCTATCCTTTTTCTTCCTCCCATCAGGGAAGCTTCACCATCACATCGTAGCCCTTCAGGTGAGCGAAGGTACAGCCGTCAGGAAGCTGGAGGCTGCTACCATGAAGAACAGACAGCTGGAAGCCAAGGTCTTAAGATTAGAGAAACAACTTGATGAGAAGGCGCAGAGTCTTTATCACTGTCAAGTCGACTCTAGGAATAAAGCTAGGCATCTAAGAAGAACTGTTCAGGTAATTTTTTACTTTTGTATGAACTGGATGTAATTCAAACTTCGGGATGCCATCTTCAGTATTTTCAATAAACCATTAAATTTACTTCAATTTAAATATATTAATTCATCTACTGGTAGTCTTCATGTAATTATTTGGCCATCTATTGCAACATTTAAGATTAGAGAAACTGCTTGATGAAAATTCACAGAGTGTTTATCACTGTTAGGTCGACTTGAGGAACAAAGTTAGGCATCTATTAAAGAAGAAATGTTCAGGTAATCTCTTCATCCACATTTGGTATATATATGTGAGACACATATAACATGTACACTGTATTGGATTTTGTCAACTACATGAATGTCACATTGTTTATTTAAACAGTGGTCCAATGCACCTTGTGATTTGATAAGGGATATTCTGAAATTTGTATGATGAGTGTATGTTCACTGTGATGTAATTCATTGAAAATTCAATCATTCATTACGTGGAAATTATTTGAATGATCAGATGCTTGTATAAATGTCTGAATGAAGGAAACAAAACGACTTGTTATACAAGAAGATATGCATCTTTATTATGTTTTTATCAAATGTAAAATTTGAGATTGGATTTATCACCATTTTATGTTAAACCATCACATGGATCTATTGAGATGCCTTGACAGTTGAAATTTGATAATATTGTATTCTTTTCTTAGAATGCTTTATATCTGTTACATGGTTTAGATGGCATTATAACTGTTGATATGGCTAATGAGTATACCTTCTACTATTAAAGACGAAATCAATTTCTTTCCTATGCAGGGACTGAGGAGACAGTTCAGTGGAGCAGTTCCTCTGGAAGAGCAGGAGAAGTTCTCTAAAGCTATGATTCAACTCAGGCTCGACAAAGAGAGAATGGAAAAAGAAATGAAAGTTGTAAGTAAAATGACTGAGAGACAAATAGATGATTTCATTGTGGATTTGGTTTAGATGTTGCTTGTAGAGTAATAAGACATTATTAGTGTTGTCCTTTATAGCTTACATATAAACCAGTTAGAATCCCATCTCCTGTTTTATTCCTGACGTATCTTTATGATGGTTTGTTGTTCACTCTGAAGTATATTATCTTCTATTTAAAGGTATAGACCAGTTTTGGATATGCCCCCCTCTCACAAAAATGAAATGGAAGCTCTTATTACCAATCATGTGAAAGAATATGTTTTGACTAATACGTGATGATATACATTTTGCCGGGAAACTGCCTACTAATTGATATATTTGGTAAATTATCATATCGATCCGGCCTGGATAGACATATCGTGTAGTCCCATATACTTCTTTCTGTGTACAGTGCTTGTAACATTACCAAGACTAGGCCAAATTTCTTATAATTCTGATGATTCCAGAACCTTGCAGTACATACCAATACTTATATGCTAGATGATCAACCTTTTCTGATCAATTTCACAACGTTTCTTTCACAATGCAATCGCATGACCAGAACTGGATTTACCTCCCATGGCTTTGGGAACAACTGAGAAGTGAGAAATCTCTCTGCTCTTTTCAAACTCTCAAATTCCTTAATTGCATTGTTTTTTTTCTCCAGCTGAAGCATGAGAGAGAAAAAGTCTCTGAGCAGTTTGCTGATCTGGAGCTTAAGCACTCTGGGCTACAGGAACTGATGCAGACACTGAAGGACAGTAGGGGAGCAGCGAAAGTTGCAGAGTGGCACGCCAAAATGCAAGAGACCAGACTCCAAGATATGAAACTCAACAGACAGATAACCAGGCTTCAGCAACAGGTATGAATGCTTGATATCTTTGAGAAACATCCTAGAGGTGTCCTGGTCGAGTGGATATGTCACCGGACTGTGGATCACAAGGTCCGCAGTTCAAGTCCTTTGGCAAGACATTGATCTACATTTGCCACTCTCCACCCAGGTGTTAAATGGATACCCGGTAGGATGCGAAAGATAATGTCTGATTAGCAAGGGGCGCTTGTAAAATGGCGACTGGCTGGAATGCTCCCCAGGGAGTGGAGATGGTGCATACAATTGTGTGCGGATAAGCATGAATCCAATGACCTGGGTAATAATATATATCTGTAAAGTGCATTGAGAGGGCCTACGGTCCTTAAATGCGCTATATAAGGATGAACTATTATTATTATTATTAACATCTAATGGCCTTTTTCTTTCATCAAAAAATTAAAATATCATCAATTCTAGGATAGCTCCACTAGACAACTACCCAATTGTCTGGGGTATTATTGTCCTCTGGATAGTTAAGAGTAGATTTACAAGGGATGTTGAGGTAAGAGTGGCACAGGGTTTGCAGTTCTGGGGGAGGGGGGGCGTTTCACAAAGCCTGCTGATAACCAATCAGAAGCAAGGATTTCAGTAGCTTATAACAAAAATTGTCATTTGTCTCTCATGACAAGTTTTGATATAGATATACAACAGTTCATGCAAATGCAATCTTGCCATGTTACAATGAACTATACAAATGTACCTGCAGCCTGTGTGTATTTCATTTATTTAAAGCCCCACTGCACTACTCGTAGCTACTTGCCCCCTCTATATAGAAAACAATGCCTCAGCGGTGCCCGTTGGTCCCCCATGATCCTCTTTTTTGTACTTAATTGAGAGCTGAGTTGATGAGATAACCACCTGTCAGTGACCACACTGGGTGGTCTAATCCCTCCTGGCCAAATTAGTGCAGACAGGCTTTAAAGACCCACATGCTTTGGTTGAAGTTTTTCTGAAACACTTGTTCTAGGATAATTAGTATTAAACGTGTACTTGAAGAAGAAAAAAACACAAACAAAACACATGTTCAATTTAGTAGCGATGAAGCTGAGATAAAATGGAATTCCTTATGAAGAAAGAAGCACTTTTATATACTAATGTAACTACAGTGAGGAGGCGCGATAGCTCAGTTGGTAGAGCAGTGGTCTCGTAATCCGGCGACCCGGGTTCGAAACCAAGGCGATGCGCTAGTGCCCTTTGGTAAGGCATTAATCCTCATTACCAGGTCCCTCGGAGAGGACCTAAAGCCGTCGGCCGTCTGGTTGCTAACTAACAAGCATTTATGCTTTCTTAGCAGTTGGGTAAAATAACCACCACTAAAAAAATATTTAAAAAATTATAGTTTTCTTTTTTTTCTTTATCGTCTCCAGGTAAAGTATTTTGAGAACATGGTGACGACCCATGAGCAGACGGTAACGAGCCTGGAGCAGGAGAACGTTCACATCAACAGACAGGCGGAAGAGAGACAGTTGCTATGGGAACAGAGAGAGGCGGAGCTTGAGAGGATGATTGATAACTTAGAGAGGCAGCAGAGAGAGATTGCTGATGCAGCAGTCAAGGTGTGAACTATTCTTTTTCATTATTTATATTAACTTTATTGCTTCAAATCAGTCTACATAAAAAAATCAGTTTGTGAAGAACATTACATCACCATAACAAAAACATTTTAAAAACTATTCGTTGCTACATACGCACAGCATCACTACAGATGCGCAGTTTAGAAGCAACAATATAGACGCATTATTAAAAAAACAGGTTAGTTTGAAATCTGTTTAGCCAGTTGCAGACCACCTTCTCTGTGTCTGCGTCAAAAATGGCCACTGAAGAAGAGTGTGAGTGTGACACTAACCTGTTTTTTTTTTTTTTTTGACAACTCATCGCCCTCCGCCTGCTGGATGGAGGGTTTGTTTAAGCCATTTTGGGTTTTTTTCAAATTTTTGTATTTGGTTTGTTCCCTCCCCCCCCCCCCCCCCCCCCCCCCCCTTTTCACTTTTCTAGTAACTGGGTGGTCCCTGTGGTTAGCCTATTGGAATCAATCCGTTCACCATTGTAGATAGGTACTTTGGTTAATACACCTTGTAACCAGTACAATATATCTTTCCATTGCTCGCCTCTTTTCATTCCCTGGCACTGACAGAATCCTCTTTGTATTAAACACTAATAAACTCAAATGACACTTGAATTGAATTGAATTGAACTTTATTTCATTCATCATAAAAACATCATAACAAACATATAAAATACAAAACATAGCGTACAAGTAAAAGAGAAACATTTACAATACAATACAACAACAAAAATATATATGAATGTGGAGACAGCTAGGAAAGCCAAAGGCTTTATTGGTGCTGCCACCAAAACAGTAATAAAGTATAATACAGTATTATATTGTTGTTTGAGAGGGTGATTAAAAAAAAGAAGCCTACTAGAGGAGGGGGGGGGGGGGGGGGGCGGGGGGGGGGGGGGAACAAAAACCAAAAAACCAGACCTTGTACATAATCAATCTTTATTTATTTTGTTGGATTAAAAATGATTTATATCTCCTTTTAAAAACGTTAATTGATGGACTAGATTTTATATGTTGAGGTATATTATTCCACAATTGTGGCCCTTTAAAAAAAAATGATTTCTTAGTTATATTCAGTCATATTTTATTTAAATGAAAATTAGATGAACTTAGAGTATTATATGAATGTAATGCAGAATTAAGACAAAATTTGCTGGAAAGACTAATTGGTATAAAATGATTAAAACATAAGTACATAAATATTGCAAAACTATAATTACAAAGATCTAAGACATTCAAAAGTTTTAATTTTAGAAATAAAGGTTTAGTATGAGCAAAATAATTGGCATGTAAAACTAAACGAATAGCTCTTTTCTGTAAGCATAACTCTTATAATACTCTTATAATACTCATTATGTATGCTTCCTATTTATTGTGTTATTGTTACATGTATATAACATTATATGTACTTTTAATGCCCTGCATTTTCCAGTAAAATGGAATTGGCCTGGGCTATTGTATCTTTTCCTATGTTGTGCAAGTTTGAACATTAAAGTGATGTTTAAAAATTAAAAAAATATGTGTGGAAGTTGAACAGTCACTCACTCCACAAACTACACACAAACACAAACAAATTAAAGAGGATTAAACTGCCATGAAAATTGATATATGTGTCTGTTCTTGATAACTCTAGCTTTAAAATAGAAGACAATTAATTCACTCTGGTACATGTATAAACATTTTTGTTGATATTAAGGGGATTGGGGTGTCTTTATCTCAGATTCTGAAACAAAATCCTGGATATAGCTCATGCTGCAATCATAATTATAATTCTTTCGGTCAGTCAGGAACCCCATGACTTTTACAAGCCGATCGCCTGTCTGGTGATCAAGATATTTATGATTGGAAATCAAAATTTCAAAATAGGGGAAAATGAGTATGGTAAAACCGGTCACTCAAAGATTTTTACATTTTTGACACACTTCATGATAATTTTGAAGCGCTATTTTTTTTTATGGCTTCAATATTGCACCATATCACAGGAACTGATAACACGTAGGGCCATGCATCTTAGATTAAACATTGTTAAACGATGCCTTTAATGATTACTTCCTATTTCTCTGTTTTCAGTTTGAGGGGGTGACAGGGTCTCTACCAGACCCAAGTCTACTGGTATATAGCCAATCAGGACTAATACCTACATGTATGATCCTAGATCCTTATACCTCTCCCCATGCTACTTCACATCGTACAAAAAGCCATTAATTTGCTCCCTGTTACATAATCTGACGAGTTGATAGCCATTCTTTCATTTTCTTCCCTTTTTCAGTTTGAGGAGGTGACAGGGTCCCTCCCAGACCCTAGTCTACCCGTAGCCAATTAGGAAGACTAAGACCTATCCTGGATCCTTGTTCCTCTCCCTGTTACATAACCTGACGAGTTGATAGCCATTCTTTCATTTTCTTTCCTTTTTCAGTTTGAGGAGGTGACAGGGTCTCTCCCAGACCCTAGTCTACCGATAGTCAATCAGGAAGACTAAGACCTATCCTAGATCCTTATTCCTCTCCCTGTTACATAATCTGACGAGCTAATAGCCATTCTTTCATTTTCTTCCCTTTTTCAGTTTGAGGAGGTGACAGGGTCTCTACCAGACCCAAGTCTACCAGTAGCCAATCAGCTAGAGTACTCCATCAGGACCATCAAGACCCATGTCAAGACTATCCTGGACTCCAGGGCTGAGATCAAGACACTACATAAGGTAAGGAGAAGAATATTGTCTGTCAATACATATACAGATAACACCTAAATTAATCATACCCTTACCAAGTTTTGTAATTTCTTAAGTATGTGAAAATTGATTAGTCCCAATTTATGTTTCTTAAGAATATGACATATTTAAGCTTACATCTAAATGTTTTCAAACAAAGGCCAGAATTCAGCAACACCCAAATTCAACAACGCCACCTTTCTGCCTTGAGAAAAACACAAAAACATCGAATTTGCAAGTGGTATGAATAATTTTGTTGTTGTAGGTTGCTTGTTGTTGTTGATTTTGCATCTCTATTAATAATGATAATAATATTTAAGATTTATATAGCGCTGGTATACAAGTACAGTTTCTAAGCGCTTTACAAAACAAGTGAAATGAAAAGTATGGTTAAACTAAATATGTAATAAGGATCAACATGCGACAGATGGACACCAGTCCAGTAAAGCAGGGTTCTTTTGCATAGGATTTCTGTTCATAAACCCAAAGTATTCAAGGTTGTAGACAGTAAAAATTAGAAACTTCGGCATGCTCTTAACGTTTACAAATTCAGTGTGGTCCAGATTCTCGTGAAAGTGTCTGATATAGAGCACTTGGAAGTGGCATATTTTTTAATGCCGTCAATTCAGATCTAAAGTGAGCAAAACAACGACAGTTTTTATGTTCACAAAACATCTCTTTCTCACTCTCTCTTGCTCTCTTTATCTTTTTCTCTCTACATCTCTCGCTTTCTTCCCTTCTCCTCTCTCCCTCTTTCTTATCTCTTTCTCACACTCTCATTCTTTCTCATTATCCTTCTGTCTCCCCCTTTTCCCCTCTCCTCTCCCTCTTGGTTTTCTCCTCCTTCTTTGTTCTCTCACAGAAATTATTAGAGAAGGAGAAGAGTCTTGCAGAGACCGAGAGGAACCTTCTGGCTAGGGACCGTGTGATCAACGAGCTTCGTATGAGATTACCTGCGTCGTCTGACAGAGACGAGGTCATCAAGGATGCCATGTCTGAAGGGGTCCGGTTCAAGGAGATCCATGAGACGTGTGAACACAAACAAGCCCTCAGAGTAGCGCAGACTCAGATAGAAGGCTTACAGGTATGTAATGTGAACACCTACATGTGTGATTATGACATGTGTGAACACAAACAGGCCCTCAGAGTAGCGCAGACTCAGATAGAAGGCTTACAGGTATGTTATGTGAACACCTACATGTGTGATTATGAGACGTGTGAACACAAACAGGCCCTCAGAGTAGCGCAGACCCAGATAGAAGGCTAACAGGTATGTTATGTGAACACCTACATGTGTGATTATGAGACGTGTGAACACAAACAGGTCCTCAGAGTAGCGCAGACTCAGATAGAAGGCTTACAGGTATGTTGTGTGAACACCTACATGTGTGATTATGAGACGTGTGAACACAAACCGGCCCTCAGAATAGCGCAGACTCAGATAGAAGGCTTACAGGTATGTAATGTGAACACCTACATGTGTGATTATGACATGTGTGAACACAAACAGGCCCTCAGAGTAGCGCAGACTCAGATGAAAGGCTTACATATGAGTGCATCTAGAAACAGACATTTCTCAAACAACTGACTACCCGATATATTGAAAAAAATAGATGAATATGAATTTTCTTCAAAACTTTTGTGATAGATTAAATATGTCCTTTGAATGCATATATTGATGCTCTGTCCATATGCCTTGGGAGTTTCATATTTTTACACTCTGCAGGTAAGATCTTAGGTACAGGAAAGTCGGAGGAGGGTCCCTGTATATTGCAGTGATCATACATGTATGTGCTGAATCTGTTTTAATTTGTTCTCTTACTTTATGCAGAATCGTATACAACAGAAAGAGGAAGCATTGCAGAAGTACATTGACCTCTTAGAACAATCAAGAAAGGTAAGACAACCAGAAGAAAAACAATTATTTTGTTTCTAGTCTATTTTTTATTTTTTTTGGTAAAATGAATACAGTCAAACCTGTCTAAAGCAACCGCCCAAGGTAATAAACAAAAGTGGTCTTTGTAGACAGGTTCCTTTAGTACATGATTCAATGAGAAATCATTTTCAAGGGAAACAAAAAGGTGGTCTTTGTAGACAGGTAGACACTGAAGCAGGTTTGACTGTATTATCTTTTATATTATGTTATTCATTATTTGTATAGGTTTACAAGCTAATTGCTTCCTTGTACATTACTTACTTGCATTTCTTTTTTTATTTGTCTCTCTTTATTATAAAATAGTCATTGACTTTAGATTTATCGTCTCTTATTCAGTATCATGTAATCTAAAGTGTAGGTGTGTTGCTACAAACTTGGGTGTGTGTTACAAATCTTTGAGTCTCTCCTCCCTTTACTGGATAGATTGGGTACCGTATTTGCTGGCGTAAAGGCCGCAGTATTTTTCGAAGAGAAAATATCAAAAAGCCGGGGTGCAGCCTGTACGGCGAAACAGGAAAAAAAAAAAAAAGTCAAAACCAGCACGAATTTGTACATATGGGACTAGATCTATGAACGGTACAATAACTATACATTTCCACACATCTTACCGACAATTTTATCTTGCATTGTTGACATGAAGACGAAAATAAACTTCCAAAAACAACATCTGCCGATAGATTTGATCTAAGTTCGTGCCAATGCATTGCAAAAGTAAAAGAAGGGCCCGTTTAACGGAGCAGCCGCGAAGCATCCATCACGCGAAGTCGCCATTTTCAATCCATTTCAATGATTCCATCACAGAAAACTGCAGTATATGTTATCAGTGCATGATAGCCGAGCGGTTTAAGGCGGTGATTTTAGTCACATCAACATTTGTTTGCAAGAGATCAAATCCCGACTTTGACAAAAGTTTTTTTTTTTTTTTTTTTTTTTTTTAAATGTCAAAATCGGGGGTGCGGCCTATACGGCGCTGCGGCCTTATCGCCTGCAAATACGGTAGTTGGTTAAAGGGATAGTTGAGTTCTGTTGCAGAGGGCACTACACAAAATAATTTTGTTGTGGATAATGAAAAACTGAGTGTCAAATTTGAAAGAACATACAATTTAAATGACAAAATCGGTTCAGAGACGGCTGAAATATCCATAAATATAAGATTTCTAATAATTGTGTACCACCACAAATATTAGATAATTTGAAAAAGCCGTTGAAAAAACGCCTTTTACATTGTACGTCGTATTTCAGCCGTTTATTTTTAATTAAATAATTAATTAACGGTCACCATATTTTTTTAAAGTGAAGCTGAATTGGTATGATCGTATTGGCTAAATTTCACACATTTTTGGGGTCTAAAATTACCTTCATGGCAATTTTAGGTTAAAAAAGGGCACTAGAAATGTCATAGATAAGAATTAGAGCAATAACCATGCACTTTGAAGCCATTTCCGTTCTGAAAAAAGAACTCAACTATCATGATTACTCTTTTTATCCTCGGTGTATGTTACTTGTTTTGCCGGTTTGTTTCTGTTATTGTAGGAATCAGGTGATGAGCATGCACGTTACATGAGAGAGATAGCAAACATTGGCATCGTTTCATGAACCCATTAAAGGAACAAGTTTGCTGACATCCTATTGAAATGCGTGTTAACTTTGATACATGCATTTTATCGTTATGTCGGCGAACCTAGAGATTTATGTAGAAAGTGCTATATAAGCACTGTTTTATTTTTATTCCTATTATTATTATTATGAGGATTTCATGAAAAAGTGCCCTGACCTGCAGCTCAAGCTACACAGTCAAAATGACCTTTAACCTTTGACTGTGAAAACAAGTTTGCTGACATCCCATGGGAAACCTGTGATAACTTCTAATACATGAATTTTAAAGTCCCACTGCACTAGTTTGGCCAGTAGGGATTAGACCTCCCTGCGTGGTCACTGACAGGTGGTCATGTCATCAAAGTAGCTCTCAATTAACATTAAAAAAAGGGATCATGGGATCAACGGTCACAATTAAGCATTGTTTTCTATATAGAGGGCGCAAGTAGCTATAAGTAGTACATTGGGGCTTCAATGCTATGTCAGCAAACTTGTACTCATGATTATTTCCCTAAAGTTATACCCTGACCTGCAGCTCAATCTACACAGAATGACCTTTAACCTTGACATTGAAAACAAGTTTGCTGACATCCCATGGAAACCCATGTTAACTTTCTAATACATGCATTTTAATGCTATGTCAGCAAACTTGTACTCATGATGATTTCCCTGAAATTATACTCTGACCTTTAGCTCAATCTACACAGAATGACCTTTGACCTGTTTATGTCTTTTCATATGACAGGAATCGGCTGGTGAGAGCGCGCAGTATATGACAGAGATACATGATTTACAGCTCAATCTACACAGAATGACCTTTGACCTGTTTATTTTTTTTCATATGACAGGAATCGGCTGATGAGAGCGGGCAGTATATGACAGAGATACATGATTTACAGCTCAAGCTTCATGCTCAGAATGATCTGGCATTCAACAAGTTTAAGAAAGCAGCAATGGTATGTTCCTAACCTTTATTATTATTATTATTATTTATTCAGCAATTCACAAACAAATATAACAATATAAATATGAGTAAACAAACATTAAGAGAATGTCAGTTATAAATGCACAATCTTATGCCCCTCTGCCTATGAATTTATTGTTCTATGAAAGGCAGTGTATCCCTTTTGCAGCCAACATCAAATCCTGTTGAACTTTGCAGGAATTATGAATATGTCACGTATTACCTTTCTGTGAAATTCAAACGTTAGCAGTGTTCTCGTGTTCACATTATGCAAGAAAATCTGTTTATTTTCTAGACTTCACTGTCACCCACTATATTGAGTGACTGCCCGACTTTTTTTTGTTGGTTATCATAGTAAATAAAATGAGCTGTAAAGGGTACATGAGCATTTGTCTACATCAATAACCTATTTCTTGTAATGGCCAAATTAAACTGATTGAATCTTTGCAGAGCACAAAACATCAGACTATTTCATTAAACAACCCGGATCGCTTAATTCGATTCAACAACTAGCTGTCACTATTTTCCCACAAAAAGACATTTCCAAGCCCTTTTGTTTAGAGGGAAGTTCTAAATTAGTTTTATCTTTCAAATGCCGTTGGAATTCAACCTTTTCATTTGTTTGGCCTGCAAATGGGAGATAGTATCTTTAACTCTTATCCTGCCATAATGAATACAGCCCAGTGCCACAGGGCTAATCCCCATTGTGCCAAGCCACAAATCTCCCTGTGCCAAGTTTATTTTGAGATAATCTGATGGTGCAATCAATAGTGCATGCGAAGCGCTCAGCACAGTACAATGAGCATGAACAATAACTGCTATTACAAATGAGAGCATGCATGCATAAAGCAGCTAAGCTGTGGCTCGCTCGCGTGAACTAAGCAGCATATCGATAGCGCGCTCGCAAGTACAAAGCACTATAACGGTAGCGTGCATGAGGCCTTATGGAAGGGTATGAGTTAATGTATGCATATGTTTATTTCAGGACCTAGCGAACAAGCCTGCCCCACCAGTCCCAGGCAGCAAGGAGTTTGCCCGCCTGCAGGAGTTAGAAGACTTGGTAGCCCAGCAGGACAACGCTCTGGCTGCTATGTCGGTCAAACTTAAGGCTGCTCATACCGAGGTCGCTAAGTGGAAAGATGTACTGAACAGGAAGACTAAAGACTTTCAGAGAAAAACAGAAAAGTAAGATTAAAATTGTTTCAACGCACCTATTGAGGAAATACAGAATACAAAGCCTTCCATATATGGCCTTCAGAATTCAAGATAATACCCCTTGGTAATACCCCTACTACTTTTCAATCAACAACCAAAAAAGTGAATTTATCTTAATGCCAACATGAATTTTCGTAGGGGCCGACGCAATTTATATGAGGTCTTGAAGTAGAAGAAGGAGAAAAACAAGAATACACAGATTGAGTATAAAGAGCAATAATATAGAATTATTTCTATTATGCATATATATGATACCAACTTTGAAAAGATAATATGACAGATGTTTTTGATTTCTTTAATTTAATCATTTATTTTTGGAGTAGACACTCCATGAGAAACAGAACATGTATTTGTTGCATTTTAGTAAATTACTTTCTTGCAAGATGATTTCACTTGATGGAGAATATGTCTGGAACTGAGTAGAAAAAAGATGGGTTTTCTAATATTTCATTTGGTGTTCCTCAAGGATCGATTCTAGGTCCTTTGTTATTTCTTTTGTTTATTTTGATCATATCTTAGACTCACAGCAGTGCACAATGGCCAGGTCACAAAGCTAGAATCTGAGATCTCCAATCATCTCCAGACCATCAAGGAGAAGGAGGCGGAGATTGAACGCTTAGAGACAGAGATTGACCAACAGAGGGCAGCAAACTCTAAGGCGCCTACGACCACCATGAAGAACATGGTGGATAGACTGAAGAATGAGCTCTCTCTCAAAGAGAAACAACATAAGGTAGGTTCATGGAATATTTATGGGGCTAACTTAATTCAGTGTATAATTTTTCATATACAGTGCAGCTATGCTAATTTACAGGAGATTAGAGCGGTGACTTACCGTATTTGCCGGCGATAAGGCTGCAGTGCCGTATAGGCCGCACCCCCGATTTTGACATTTAAAAAAAAAAAAAAAATTGTTTTGTTTTGTTGTTGTTGTTTTGTTGCCGAAAACCCACGCGGGAAAGGACCTTCATTTAACATCGAGGTGCAGTTAAAGGCGCTGATTTGTGCTTGTAAACTTGTCACAAATAATAGTAACAATGTCGTTTTTAGAAGAATGTGTAAGATCATTAATGTGAATTAAAAACAATAGAGTACCAGGTCCTAGGATAGAACCTTGTGGTACACCATTTGTTATATAAAAAAAATTGAGGAATTATTATTATAAACTACATATTGAGATCTATTAGAAAGATTACTTTCAAACCAAGATGACAGAAAAAATTTAGTGTTGTTGTAGTTTCCGAGTGGTGAGTCAACACACTGATTATTGAGCTGGGAGACATCGCCATAAATCGAAACTAAAAAAAAAAAAAAAAAAAAAATACTGCTGCCTTTACGCCAGCAAATACGGTACACTAGAGGTTAAAAAACACAGAGGTTTGCTAAATGTTTTCTGGGAATACTCCCATAGAGCAGAGCATGTTTACTATCATGTGCGGATTAGCAAGTTAGTCTAATGACCAGGGTAATAATAAGTACAATTTAAAGCGCTTTAAAACGTATTAAGAGCTATACAAATGTGACTATTATTATTATTATGTTCAAATGAATAAATGTTATCCTCTGTGGATACAACAATGACATGTTGGGCACCACTCAACACCACCTTAGCCAAAGTGCAGGCCTCAGGACACCTGTGTGTGCTCCAGTACATTAATTGAGGCACCATCACATATCACTTTTGTGGCATGACATGGTGGATGTAATGAAATGCCATAGCACAAACATTTTAAATGAGTGGTGGATGTAGTCCCATAAATTGATTTTTATGTTTCTATCCTTTCAATCCACAGTCACTAAGCCTGGCATTGTTCCAGCTACGAGCCGACATGGTCGACACTGCCCAACGGAACGCCAAAGCACAAGTCTCGGAGCATTTTTACATGATCCCCGAATGAAGTCCCATAAATTAATTTTTATGTTTTTATATACTTTCAATCCACAGTCACTAAGCCAGGCATCATTACAGCTGCGTGCTGACATGGTCGACACTGCCCAACGGAACGCCAAAGCACAAGCCTCAGAGAATTTTACATATGATTCCTGAATGTAGTCCCATAAGTTTATTTTTATGTTTCTATACTTTCAATCCACAGTCACTAAGCCATACATTACAGCTGCGTGCCGACATGATAGACACTGCCCAACTAAACGCAAAATCACAAGCCTCGGAGCATTTTACATGATTCTCGAATGTGGTCCCATAAATTGATTTTTATTTTTCTATGTTTTCACTCCACATGCAAGCCAGGCATTGTTACATGCAGCTACGAGCTGACATGGTCGACACCGCGCAGCAGAATGCCAAGTCTCAGGCCTCTGACCAGGAGCAACAGATCAATGTCCAGAAGCTGATTGAGAAGGAAACCAACAAATTGAAAAATGTCCAAGAAGAGATTTTACATGATTCCTGAATGTAGTCCCATATATTGATTTTCATGTTTCTATACTTTCAATCCACAGTCACTAAGCCAGGCATTGTTACAGCTACGAGCCGACATGGTCGACACTGCCCAGCAGAACGCCAAGTCTCAGGCCTCTGACCAGGAGCAACAGATCAATGTCCAGAAGCTGATTGAGAAGGAAACCAAGAAATTGAAAGATGTCCTAGAAGAGACTCAGGGGAGACTAGACCATGCTAGGAGAGATGTTAAAAAGTTCAAAGGTCAAGTGTCAAATATGACAAAAGATCTGGATGAGGTCAAAGAGGTTAGTCTAAATCTATCATGTTTAGCAAAGCATGTTCTTATACATGTACCAGGTTCCCTCTGTTGCTGTACTATATGAACAACATCAATAGTTTATTGATGTGCGTAATGAGGCCGCAATTGGCAGAGGAATACCAGAATAAAGCACTTTCAAGATGGCCACTTATCCATGAACATTGTCTACAATGATCTCTTATTTATCCGTCCATCTGAGGGGCGTTTCACAATACTTTGTCATCAGTGCCAAATGACAGTTTTTGTTATAAGCTACTAAAATCCTTGCTTCTGATTGGTTAGATTTGTCACTGATTTTTGTCATTTGTCATTGAAAAGGGCTTTGTGAAACGGGTCCCTGATCATTCAACATGGTGGCAGCGGTGGGATATCTCCTTTTCACTTTATTCCTCTTTCCTGTCCTGTCATTTTTGTATTCTGGGTTTGTGTGGTACAAAATGCACTTTTTCTTCACTTATTCTGTTTGATGTACTTAACTTGATATTTGTTTCCCACCTTTATTGTTTACCAAATCCTGTCTTATAAGGGAAGCCGTGCCCAATCTAGTTTTGTCACTATTCATTTGTATTTATGTATGAAATAGCATGTTTTAAATGATGTATTTTTACAAATGTTATAAACATAGATGGAATCTAAATAAAGTGAATTGAATTGAAGAAAAAAATTGGAAAATAAATCATCATACATGCCATGTCAGGCTGTTATTTTTTAAACTTATTTGTTATGAATGTGTGTTCGATCCCAGTCTGATTGCAAGTATTAAAGCTCATTGTAATAAGCTTTACAATATAGCAACATTAAAGCAACAGTGTTCTGTTGTACACAGCAATTTAACAAGAAAAAGAATAAAATGTCATGGATAGAATTATATATATCCTTTCAGAAACAAGAAATGATATCCCAGCAATTCATATTATTCTTCTATTACTGTTTAGTTTGGACCTAGATTTTAAATTTATTCTTTGTTATCCAAGTAGGTTATCAAAATTGATTGTAATTTAAGTTATTTTGGATTATTTCTTTTCCAAACTACCTTCTTACATAATTCCTATGTCGGTGTTGTTCTCACAGGAGTTAGAAAAGAAGACGAAGAGAGTGAACAAGATGGAGTCAGAGAGAGATGATCTGGGCCGAGAAGTAGAAGTCTTGAAGCTTCAAACAACTCAACAGGTAAGATAAATATCTTGAATTATTAATTCTTTTAGTGCTCCAAGGAGAAGAAAGTGGAGGAGGAGGAGGAAGAGGAAGAGGAAGAGGAAGAGGAAGAGGAGGAGGAAGAGGAAGAGAAAGAGGAAGATGAAGAAAAAGAAGGAGAAGAAGGAGAAGAAGAAGAAGAGGAAATAGGAAAGAAAGAAGGAGGAGGAGAAGAAGAAGAAGAAGAAATAGGAAAGAAAGAAAGAAGGAGGAGGAGGAGAAAAAACAAGAACAAGAAGAGGAGGAGAAAGAAAAGATGATAAGAAAATGTGCTCACTTGTCATATCTGTCAAAGTTGGCCAGACATCAGCCTCCAATTATAACACAGGGCTTTCCTTAAAAGCCGAACTTAAGACTTTTACTCTTTATTTACCACCCAACTGATGGTTTGCAGTGCATCAAAGTTGGATCGTGCTTAGTTTTATTAGAGAAAAGGAAAAGGAAGGTAGTGGAGTTGGGGTGTTTTTTTAGATTTCCAGCATCTATAGAACTATAAACAGAGACAGGAGAGTGTCAATTCTAAGTTTTCATTACTTTTTGTATAATATAGAATGAGTGTAACTGTTTTGTTATTATTGTTGTTTTCTTTTCTTAGTTTTTAATGAGTGAAACTCTTTGTCATGCGAGAAAGTAATAATTTGTGTTTATAATCACAATTACATGTATGTTATGTGTGACCAAGTATGGTGACGTGTGTAATATCTAACCACTTTATAAACTATATTCTGGATATAAATCTAGGAACCAGAGAGAGATGTAGGAGATATTGATGAGGTATCAGCGTTGAAGAGAAAGGTTCGTCATCTGGAAGCTCATCTTATCAGCAGTAAGAAGACAACGGAGACAGGCAGTAAGAAAGAACAGGTGAATTACCGGCATACTTTGATAATAATGATCTGGATATATATTTATATGCGCTTACGGTAAGGCCTAAAAAAAAACGACGTTGTATTACCCTTCAGGCGCCAAAACATGGGTCGGTCGTTCAGAATTTTTTTTTTTAACTCTCTCTTTTGGCTGATATTTCTCAGTTTTGAATGTTTCAATACATTTTATTTCTTTAAAAAACTGTTTTAAAAAAATTAAAAATTAAAAAGCTGACCGTTGATTTTAAAAAATTTGGGTCGGTCGCAAAGGGCAATTCAACATCTTTTTTTTTTTAGGCCTAATACGAGATGCTATCTCTAAGGGCTTAACAGATATTATTACCCCAGTCATTGGATTCATTCTCGCAAAATGTGCACCATCTCCACTCCCTGGGGAGTATTCCTACCATGTCGAGACCGTGAGGGCATATGTCAGTTACTAACACAAAGGCTTTTTTCATGCTACCAGGTCCCTATTTCTCTCCTGGGTATGGAGTGGTAAATATAGATTGATTTCTTTCAAAGGACCGCAAACTATGTGATCCACAGTCCAGTGACGTGTATACTAGACCACGACACCTCTATGCCTATTATTTCTGATACTGTTCAATTTGTGATAGGTTGAAACATCTCACTCTGTATATTCCTTCAACTTAATTTTTGATCATACAGTCTGCAGTAGAGGTGGCTAAATGGGAAGAGAGCAAGAGATGGGAGAAGAAAGTAGAATCTTTGAAAGCCAAACTCAGAGAGAAAGATAAAGATATCGAACAACTGCAGAAAAACAACAAGATGATAAAGGAGGCCCTCAATAGGTGAGTCACAAATAACTTTATCAGAATATTTAAAGGCCGCCTGTACTAGTTTAGCCTGGAGGAATTAGATCACCCAGCGTGGTCACTGACAGGTGGTTATCTCATCAACTCAGCTCTCAATTAACATAAGAAAAAGAGGATCATGGGGGACCAACAGGCACCGCTTAGGCATTGTTTTCTATATAGAGGGAGCAAGTAGCTACAAGTAGGACAGTGTGGCTTCAAATTACCCTAAACATGTCTGAAACATGAAGTTTAGGAAGGTTCAGGCTGTATTTTATTCATATTTGTCTCACTGAAGACAAAATAAAAAGTGTAATGTCAAATGGTAAAGGTTCATGTAGTGTTTCTTGATTAGTAGTTCAAATGCAAGGAATAAATAAATGAATTAATAAATTAAGGCATCAATCAAAATTATTTATCATTATCACACTATCAAGCTTTAAATTTGATAGCAAAAGATTCATGAAGAAGAAAACAAAAATTGACTTTAATGAAGAGAACGAAAGAAAGGAAGAGAAAAATAGGAACATAAATTTTAAAAAAATGAAATAGACAAGTACAATGTAATGAAGAGAATGAAAGAAAGGAAGAAAAAAAAGGAACATAAATAAACAAAAAATGAGATAGACAAGTAAAATTTTGAATATAAGATAAGAGAAAGAAAAGTTATGTGCCAATCAATTCATGCCCTTTTTTTTTCTTTTCTTTTTTTTCTTTTCTTTTTTAATCTCAAGGAGTGAGAGGCAGAAAACAAGCGTCCGTGGTGAAACCTTCAAGAGACCATCATCAGATGAACCCTCATCAGCTACCCTTGCTGATATGGAGGACGTGAGAAGGAAGAACCATCGATTGGAAGAAGAGGTGAATAATTAATGATGGATGGTGGATGGATGGATAGATGGATGAGTAAATGGATAGATGGATTAATAAATTGATTAATGGATGAATGAAAGAATGAGTGAGAAAATAACTATAATGAGAATGAAGTCATTAGATTAACCTCTTCAGCTACACTGGCTGATATGGAGGATCTGAGAAGAAAGAATCATGGAATTGAAGAAGAGGTAAATATTTAATGATGGATGGATTGATGAGAAAATGAAAAATTGATAAAGTAATGAATTAATTGATGGATGAATAACAGAATGAGTGAGAGAATGCATGAATATATAATGAGTAAATTAATGAAGTCATCAGATGAACCCTTATCAGCTACCCTGGCTGATATGGAGGATCTGAGAAGGAAGAATCATCAAATGGAAGAAGAGGTAAATAATCAATGATGGATAGATAGATGGGTAGATTATTAAATGAATAAATCAATTAATTGATCAATGGACCAATGAATGAGAAAATAAGTGGAATGAAAATGAAGTTATTAGATGAACCCTCATCAGCTACACTGGCTGATGTGGAAGATCTGAGAATGAAGAGCCATAGCTTGGAAGAAGAGGTAAATATTTGATGATATATAGATTGATCAGTAGATGAGTAAATGAATAAATTAATTGATTAATGGATGAATAACAGAATGAGTGAGAGAATGCATGAATATATAATAAGTAAATGGATGAAGTCATTAGATGAACCCTCATCAGCTACCCTTGCTGATATGGAGGATCTGAGAAGAAAGAACCATCGATTAGAAAAAGAGGTGAATAATTGATAATGAATGGATTGATGAGTAAATGAAAAAATGGATAAATTAATGAATTAATTGATGGATGAATAACAGAATGAGTGCGAGAATGCATGAATACATAATGAGTAAATGATTGAAGTCATTAGAGGAACCCTCATCAGCTACCCTTGCTGATATGGAGGATCTAAGAAGAAATATATGAGAAGGATATAAAACAATATTAACCTCCTTTACTCGGGCAATGGATACAAACTATCATCGGTGATCTTGGGGCTACCATCATCCCTCGCCTTGGGATTTGAAATGTAATTGTCTAAATGGACGTCTTGCGGCTCGGGATGATGGTAGCCCCGAGATCACCCCGACGATGATAATTTGTACCATTACCCTCGTAGTCGATTAATATTTGCTTAATATTTTGACAGATCTCATCCCTCCAGAGACAGCAGGCCCTGGGCCATGGGTCAGTAGTCCAGGACCTGCAACAGAAGAACCAGTTCCTGAACGACAAGCTAGAGAACCTTCAGAGGAGACTTGACGTGTCTGAAAGAGAAAGAATCACTGCGACAGTAAGTTATAGAATTTATTTGAAATTAGGCCTGTAACTGATCATCGGATCGAGGGCCGATCTTGAGCTGATCAGGTGAGATCGGATAACAATCGCCGATCAACAAAAATGATCGGAAACAAATCGGCAGAATTTGTTTTTTGTTTTTGTTATTTTAATGCCGAAAATTAAAGCATGCCTACATTATAATTCAAGATGGCGGCCCGCATGTTTTGGCTCTTCTGTTAGACCAATATTATTAATTTCAAAGTCATGAAAAGGCACTTAATATCAACAAACATGATCTACAACAAATCCAAATGACAAAATACTCCCAGCTGTGCATTTTGTTAAAGCATTTGATAGCCAAAAACTTTAAAATTTTCGGCATTTTGCAGATAATATTTGCCGATATCGATCACAGGTGCAAGGGTGTCGCTCCGATCAAAGCCCCAACTTACAGGGTTACTTGAAATGTAATCGTCTAAATGGGGGTCTTTTCATTAATTAATCAAGGTTTCACGCAAAATTGAAAGTTAGTAGTAGAAAAACCTCCTGATACATTTAGATTGTTTGAATCGGTAAATTGAAAACACAAATGGTAAATATATTCCTGACAATAGCATACCTGTGTACTGAAATTCATGGTAATGTGTCATTAAGTTCCTTTTCAGTCCTAATATCCATATCTTTCTATTGTTATTTTAAAGTAAAATTTGTCTTCATTAGAAATCCATCACAAGAATTTCTCATATAGAATTCCTTGTATAATTTGTAGGAATTTTAAATTTCTTGTCATTACTAGAAATCAAGGTTGCCTACTGCAAGCAATATATAGATTTATATTTACATTTAGCAGGCAGTATGTGGTTTATTAAAATCTTTGGATGGTTAAAGCTAATCTTGATCTCTGGTATGAGCTTCATATGTTGAGAAAACATGACTATAATTCATTCTGGATTGTTTATCCTGCAGTAGATTGATTGTATGAACCAGGAAAATAAAAACAAACGCACAAAAACGTACTGGGCATCGATCATCGCCAATAAAAATCACAACTCCCATTTGCACGCCGTGACCTGTGTTTAGTACATGGTATCGGGGCTAATTACCCAGATTTCCTCATCTTTTTGATATGCTCATTACTCAGCCACTATACATTTTCTACCAAAATTGTTTGGCACATGTCATTTATTGCATAAACAGAGAAAATAAATTTAAAATAAATAAATTTAGTCCATGGTTTAATCCACCGACTAAGTATGGAATGCCAAGTGTCCATATGAATATGTTTTTGAATAATTTAATCTGTCACTTAATCAAAATAAATTTAATAACATAATTAATAATCAACCGTATAACTATGATATCATTATGTTATCATAGTAATTTAGGGACGTACCAAATTATTCGAAAATATATTCTTATGGACACTTGGCATTCTATACTTAGTCGGTGGATTAAACCATGGACTAAAGTTAGTCCGCATCTGAGAATACCACCCAAGCTCATTTCCTTTTTCTCCTACCCAGGATGAAGTTAGAACATCAGCCAGCGCTCCTGCCCTCAGGACAGCCTCGAGGGAGACGGAGCTCCAGCGTCAGCTCCTGGAGGTCTCGCAGGAGAACCTGGAGCTGAGGTTTGAAGCGGAGCAGGCCAAGAGGGATGGCCCTCGCCTCAAGCAGAGGGTGGAGGACCTGGATAGGTACAACGAGGCGCTGAAGTCTGATTTGGAGAAGGAGAGAAAGAAGAGTAGAGCTGCAGCAAGTAAACTGGCCGGTACATCAAGTGGTGGGACTACAAAGAAGGTAATAAGTCACATGTGTTCATTGTTAAGGGGGAGAGAGAGAGAGAGAGAGAGAGATACACAATGAGGCTCTGAAGTCTGATCTTGAGAAGGAGAGAAAGAAGAGTAGAGCCGCAGCGAGTAAACTGGCCGGTACATCAAGTGGTGGGACTACAAAGAAGGTAATAAATCACACATGTTCATTGTTAAGGGATAGAGAGAGAGAGAGAGAGAGAGAGATACACAATGAGGCTCTGAAGTCTGATCTGGAGAAGGAGAGAAAGAAGAGTAGGGCCGCGGCGAGTAAACTGGCCGGTACATCAAGTGGTGGGACTACAAAGAAGGTAATAAATCACATTGTGTTCATTGTTAAGGGAGAGAGAGAGAGAGAGAGAGAGAGATACACAATGAGGCTCTGAAGTCTGATCTTGAGAAGGAGAGAAAGAAGAGTAGAGCTGCGGCGAGTAAACTGGCCGTGTTCATTGTTAAGGGATAGAGAGAGAGAGAGAGAATTTTTTTTTTTTTTTATTGCTATAGTATGCTTCTGATATATTAGTTAATCTTACTTATTCTGCAAAGCAACACATAATTTTTTTTTTCCTTTATCTTATATTTTATTTTATATTGAGTGCTCTTTAAGAGTCATATTTCATTTTTAACCATTGTTTTCTAGGGTACAAGTGGGAAGTCCGTCCCGGAGCTGGAGAGAACTATAGGCCTGATGAAGAAGGTCGTTGAGAGAGTTCAACAGGAGAATGAACAGCTGAAGAAAGCTCCTGGTGTCACCACTCAGACTGAGATACATGCACTCAAGGACCAGAATAAAGCATTGAAGGTGAGGAGCAGGAGGAGGAGGAGGAAGATGAACAGGAGGAGGAGGAGGAGGATGAGCAGGAGGAGGAGGAGGAGGAAAGAAGAGGAAGAGAAGGTGGAGGAGGAGGAAGAGGAAGAGAAGGAGGAGGAAGAGAAGGAGGAGGGGGAGGAGAAGGAGGAGAGGGAAGAGGAGGAGGAGGATGATGATGATGATGGTGAAGATGATAATGGTGGTGATGATTATGCTGATGATGATAATGACGATGGTGACGATGAGGAGGAAGAAGAGTAGAATGATGATGATGGTTGTGATGATAATGACGATGGTGGTGGTGATGGTGGTTATACTTATGATGTTGATGAGGAGGAGTATGAGGAGGAAGAAGAGTAGTATGATGATGATGATGGTGGTGGTGATGTTGATAAATTATGATGAAGATGGTAATGTTGATGGTGATGGAGATGATGATGGTGATAATGTTGAAAATGATGATGTTATTGATGATGATGATGGATTAGGGCTAGATACATATATGAAAATGTGCAGTTGTAGTATTATCATATATAGAATTATCATGTGGTTTTACTGATCCTTCTTTATCATTTGTTCTGTTCTGTTTGTACTTTCAGGATGAGCTAACGAAGACGAAGCACCAGATCGGAGGTCAGCTCTCGACCCGGTACGAGAGCACCCAGAAGGGCGTTGTCAAGGCCATGGCAGAGAACGAGCGACTGAGGCAACAGCTTCAAAGGGAGGTCGACTCGGGTCAAAGGTTAAGGGTCAATCTTGCGGAGATCACCACAGATAAGAACCGGTTGCAAAGACAACTGGACGAGGTGCGTTTTCATTTATTCATATCTGATAGAAGTTATTTTCTTCTGAATATGTTCTGTACATGTTTATGTTACCTGTTTGGTCCAAGTAGTAGAAAATATTATTTATAGAAACTTCTATAAGACATGATATGGGCTAACAAAGAAAATGGTAACAAAAAATGGCACCAAGAACATGAATGTTTGAGGAGATCAAAGAAAAAAGGAAATAAGTATAAGTGAAGAAAACAAGAAAGCCAGAGAGAGACTATTTGTACATAATAGCATACCTACCAACCCTTCCAAATTATCCAGAATATTCCAATTTTTAGGATTTTAAGGACCTACAAATTCAGAATATTCTGATTTTTCAACAACAAAAAATTAAGAGTGCTTGATCATGTTCCGCGATTTGAGAGTTCCCGTATTGCATGCCTTGAATAGCTGCATGATCGAGTAGCAGATTTTAATTCGCTTTTTTGTACAGAAACCGCGTATTGCTAGTTATATTGCCGCTGCATGGATACAGATTTCTTATTTTCGAAGGCATACCGTGCCAGAAATTCCCAATTGTTTTCAAATGTTGGCAGGTATCATAGCCTCACCAGACTGTCACAACCTGATGGGCGATAGTGACTCTTAATGGAAGCTCTGAAAGGCCCATCAAGTTATTCAAACCCTGTCTATTTCAATTGATAACCATTATAAAAGAAGAAATCTTTAATTTAAGAAGTGGAACATTTTTACGCCTCCGCAGCAGAGTAGCCGGAGGTATTATTTTTGTCTGTAGGTACATTGTATGGCATCTATCAATACGTGCTAAGCAGGCATTTAAATTTCCAATGTTATATGAAGTCACTAGTGACTTACAGTTAACAACTGAATTTATTCATACCCCTCGTAAATTTGATGTGTTATGTGTTTTTCGTAACTCAAGAATGAAAGGTGAACTGGTTGAATTTAGGGCCTTTGTTGAATACCGTGAGGTGTAAGCTTTGATGAGTCACATTCTCAAGAAACATAAATCGGGACAGATCAATTTTTTCACATGCTTAGAAAATTAAAAAAAACTTGGTAACGGTATGAATAATTTAATTGTTAAAGGCATCGTTTAACAATGTTAAATCTGATATGCATGGCCCTACGTGTTATCAGTGTCTGTGATATGGTGTAATATTGAGGCCCTAAAAAAACTGCGCTTCAAAAATGTCATGAAGTGCCTCAAAAAAGTAAAAAACTTTGAGTGACCGGTTTTAACATTCTCGTTTGCCCCAATAGACTGTAGTGTTATAAAAAAGGGTTAGGAAAACTGTTTTTGATGTTTTGATTTCCAATCATAAATATCTTAATAATCAGACAGGCGATCAGCTTGTAAAAGTCATGGGGTTCCTGACTGACCTACAGGTTAAATAATTATGATTGCATCATGAGCTAAATCCAGGATTTGTTTCAGAATCCAAGACAATGTTACTGAGTCACTTTATTATTATTATTATTATTATTTATATACTGCGCTTTTCCCAGAGTGGCTCAAAGCGCTTACAACAACAAGAATCCTACAAAAAATGAAAATGAAAACCTACATACATGTACCGGCCGGTAATCCTAAAAATCTGGATTACAAAAGAGAAATGTTTTAAGTCCCTTTTTGAATGAAGAGACGGATGGTGATTCTGTTAAAGGTAGCCTATTCCAATATTTAGATGCAGTTATAGTGAAAGTCCTATCTCCAGCTAGTTTCCATGTGATGTTGTATGTAAGACGGAGTGGGTCACTGGAGGCTCGTAGATTCCTGCGAGGGGTGTATAGGGTCAAACAATCACGTTGGTATTGAATAAAAATAGTAATAAAAAAAATATACAATGTCTTACAGGAAGCCAGTGCAACTTTAAATGTATATGTTGCCTTCCCGTGTTTCAGATTCAAGAGAAGCTTGCCATAGAGCAGGCCAGAGGACCCAAGCTGGAGGGAACAGACAGTAAGAGTTGGAAGTCTATCGTTGTCACCAGGATGTATGAAGATAAGATGAGGGGTATGGAGAAAGACATGCAGAAAAAGGTGAGGATGAGGAAAGAGGTGTTGATGATGCTGATGATGATGGTAATAGAGATGATGATGGTGATGGTAATGACGTTGATGGTGATGATGGTGATGACGATGATGGTGATGTAGATGATGGTGATGATGATGATGGTGATGAAGATGATGGTGATGATGGTGATGACGATGATGGTGATGACGATGATGGTGATGAAGATGATGGTGATGACGATGATGGTGATGAAGATGATGGTGATGACGATGATGGTGATGACGATGATGGTGATGAAGATGATGGTGATGATGATAACTATGATTATGGTGATGATGATGACGATGATGGAGATGACGATGATGGTGATGGTGATGATGATAACAATGATTATGATGATGATGATGGTGATGAAATGGTGATTATGATGATGGTGAGATGATGACAATGATTATGATGATGCCAGATGGTGATGATGATGATGATGATGATGATGATGGTGGTGATGATGATGGTGATGAAGATGATGGTGATGATGATGACAATGATTATGATGATGATGATGGTGATGAAATGGTGATTATGATGATGGTGAGATGATGACAATGATTATGATGATGCCAGATGGTGATGATGATGATGATGATGGTGATGATGATGATGGTGATGATGATGATGATGATGATTATGATGATGGTGATGAAGATGACAATAATTATGATGGTGATGATGATGACAATGATTATGATGATGGTAATGACAAAGATGGTGATGAAGATAAAGGTGATGGTGATGACGACGATGATGATGATGATGATGACGATGATGACGATGATGATGATGATGACAATGATGACAATGATGATGATGATGGTAATGACAGTGATGGTGATTATGATGATGGTGATGATGATGATGGTGACAGTGATAACAAAGATAGTTATGATCATACTGATGATAATAGTGGTGGAGATGATGATGATGAGGATGAGGATGATGGTGGTAGTGGCAAATATTCTTGTGGTTTAGGTGGCAAAGGGTAATATGGTGGTTTCTTTCTTGATAACAGTGATGGTTTTATTGTGATGAAAGCATACATGCCATTTTACTGGTGATCAAATTGCTTTACACATCATTTAATACATATAGAAGAATTGTTGTTGTAGCTTCTTAAAGACCGTCAATACTACTGGGCCAGAAGGGTTTAGACCACACAGCAAGGTCACTGACAGGTGGCTTTCTCATTAACTCAGCTCTCAACTAACATAAGAAAAAGAGGATTATGGGGGACCAACACGCACCGATTGGGGAAGTTTTCTATATAGAGGGAGCAAGTAGCTACAAGTAGGACAGTGGGGCTTTAAAACTGAAAACCATAAGATAACTTCCTCTTGTTTACTGAGGATTTATTTTTGTTTTTTGTTTCTTCAGAATGGTGTAATTGGAGACATGAAGCAGCTTCTGAAGGACTCTGCCCAGAGAGAGCAGATGATGATCAAATCTATAGGAGAGCTCAAAGAAAAGTTAAACATCTTAGAGAGATTCCCAGTGGGTGAGAGTGGAATGGAAGGCGACACGTTTCAACAGCTCCAACAGACAAGGTATCGTATAATAATAATAATAATAATACAGTAGGCTTGCGGGTGCACCATGTGAGAGAGAGAGAGAGGGTTGAGGAGTCCTGAGGGCAGCAAATTTGAAGAAGTTATCTTTTTAATCGTTGTGCAACCAAAGAAATAAGAAGAAAACTGACCAGAAACTCGTACTTGTAAAGTTGTAAAAATGTCCTTAAGAACACCGATGATTGCGCGCTGTGCATCTCCGAAGGTGCGTTGGATTTGTTAGCAACTCTCAGCCCCGTAGCTCCCCACCACAGAGTGTGTGAGTAAGGTATGATTTTGGTAACCGAAATCATACCTTACTCACACACTCTGTGTCGGGGAGCTACGAAAGTTTTAAAAACAGCGAAACTAGTCAAATTTGTTTCAGTAAAATTGTACATAAAAAAAATAGGGTTAAGTGATTTAGAGAAAATTATTCTTATGTAAGACTTGTCAATGATGTAGAATGTTTTTATCAAGAAATTTACTGTACTTTAACTTACAAATGTGTTTATCCATATCTGAAATGTTCAACTTTCAGTGCAAAGATCTTCTCTTTTTTTAAAGACGTACCATTTTTTCATTCCATTTAAGATTGACCAATCACAGACTTGAGAATGAGAAGGCGGAGCTTCTCAATGAACTGAAACTCTTCCGTCTAAAGGGAGCGCCACATGGCGAATCAACCATGCAGGTAAGAAAGAGTGCTGATAATTACCTGATCATTTTATTTTTCCAGATTTTTTTCTTCCCGATTTTACCCCTTTTTTTCTAATTTTCCCAATTTTCTTACTCAAAAGGGGGGCAAGTTGTTAGATGCCTTTTATTTTTCTGAAACCTTTTGTTTTTTTTACTCAAGGGGGGGGGGGGGAGGGGAGGGGGGGTGGTAGTTGAGGAAAAAAAGACCCTATTTTTCTTTTTAGTCCTCTTTTATCTTTTATAGTTTTAGAGGTATTGTGGTTCAGTGGATAGGTCTCCGGACTGTGAACAACAAGTACAGGGTTCAAATCCCTGCCACAACACCAACGTCCTTTACCAAGACGTTAATTTACATTTTCCACATTCGACCCAGGTGAATGGGTGCCTGGTAGGATTATTCCTTGAAATGCACTGTGCACTGAAAAGAGCTGCCGGAGCTAAAGCTAGGGTAATAATTTCCCAAGCTCCTTAGAAGCGCATAGGGACGTTATATCATTATTATTATCAATTTTATCATATAGTCAAATATTTACCTTTGTTTCTTTGTCTTAAAGTTTGAATATATCATTTCAGTCCACGGACTTAAAGACAGCAACAGGCTTTCAGGCTGCAGTGAGTTTTATAGTGATAAAAATAAATGAATGAGTGAATGAAACACTAAAGGGACTTTGATGATGTCATAGCCAGCGCGAGGGGAAGTCCCTTTCCCTGGCCAACAGAGAACAAACTTCATCTCTGTCACAGGTTTCCAGAAATGATGCAACTTTATGAATAGACAGTGGACCTTCTTACATATGTATTAGATTTCATTCCAGTTCCAAGTGTTGCTGATTATTAATATGTTGCAAAATGAAGCGCTGAGCAAATTTTGGATATTTTTTTTTTTTTTTTTTTCTTTCCATGTCTGGTATCAGGATGATGAGTTGGTTGAGAGGCTTCATAACTATAACACTGTGATGGAGGAGAATGTGAGGATCCGTATGGAGCTACAGACCATGGAGCTGGACAAGGAGAGGCTCCGCAAGGAGAACGATAAGGTGAGACCAATGCTCCCCAGGGAGTGGACAATGTGCATACATTGTGTGCGGGTAGACTGAATCCAATGAGAACAACCTAGTTAAAGCCCCACTGCACTACTTGTAGCTACTTGCGCCCTCTAGATTTCAAAAAATGCCCCCCCAAGATCCCCTTTTTCTCATGTTAATTGAGAGCTGAGTTGATGAGATAATCTGTCAGTGACCGAGCTGGGTGGTCTAATCCCTCCTGGCCACACTAGTGCAGACAGGCTTTTAAAAAATAAGGTGAGGTGGCTATACAGTGTGAGTCAAAAAAAAGTTTACACCTAGAAAATTGCAATATTTAAAAAATCATTGATGAACATTAAACTGTTATATGTCTTTAATATGAAAGAGTGTTTTATCCCAAATCATTTGGTACCATTTTTGTGTGGTATGTGTTCACGCTTGGATGAACAGGAGACATTGTTTGCGAGAGTGCAAAAATCGACTTGCGCCAAAGTTGCCTATGTGATGTTTGAATAAAACAATTGGGATTTGGGTATTAATTCGGTCTTTGCAGATCCAAATAACACCCCTAACAAAATTAATCATGCCACACATATCAAATATCGAATATCAAATATCAACGAACATTTGTGCGCGTGTGTATGGGTGTGTGTGACTTTGCCCTTTGCAAAAAACATATGCAATGCATTTCATTTGATACATTCAATCCATTCTCTGACTTAGCTAATCCCAACATAATTCATACTGAAGGCATCACTTTGGCGCATGTCGATTTTTGCACTCTCGCAAACAATGCCACCTGTTTATCCAAGCGTGACCACATACCACACAAAATGGTACCAAATGATTTGGGATAAAACACTCTTTCATAAGATGTATAATAATTTACTGTTCATAGATGGTTTTAAAAATAATTAGCAATTTTCGAGGTGTAAACTTTTTTTTGACTCACACGGTAAAGTGGTGAAATGTGACGTCATCCGTCAAAAATCTATTTTAAGAATTTCTCAATTTTTTCGTCATTTTCCGAAAGAGCATAAAAAATAATGTCCAAATGTCGAAAACCAATTGAATATGTTAAGTATTGGCTGAGATATGACCATCTGAATAAATATATTCCCTTTATGCTGTGGCTCCTAATGGTTAGGTTTTTCGACATTTGGACATTATTTTTTATGCTCTTTTGGAAAATGAAGAAAAAATTCAGAAATTCTAAAAACTGATTTTTATGATGTCACAGCTTCGGTACTCTATAGATAGAGGGAGAAAACTATAGGGGGGGGGGAAGCAAAAAGGGATAAAAGATTTCTAGAGCAAGATAAGCCTGAAGAGAGAAGTTAAACACGGGTGAAGTGAGAGAAAGAAACTAACAGAGAGATGTTATTGATTAAAGGTAGAGGGAAAGGGGAAGTGAGACAGAGAGAGGATGAGTTGTGAAGGAGAGCAGGAGAAATAGAGAGAGAAAGTGAGAGACATGTACGTACAGTAGGAACATACTCCATGTAAACAATGAAGAAAATAAATGGAATGCAAGAAAGAGCCCAAAAGAAAGAGATCAGGGGGGTGTTTCACAAAACTTGTCGTCAGTGACAAGTGACAGTTTAAGTTATAAGCTACTGAAATCCTTGCTTCTGATTGGTTATCAACAGATTTGGCACTGATTTTTGTCATTTGTCATTGAAAAAAGGCTTTGTGAAATGGAACCCAGGAGATAGGGGAAAGGGGGAGGTGGATTGGGAATGAAATTAATAAGAATGCACACATACATGTACACAAATATATTTTCATGAGGAAGGGAGATGTGAGATATTTGGAAAAATAGCGACTAGAGTAAAATTATACAGTAGGGTTGCGGGTGCACCATGTGAGAGAGAGAGAGAGAGAGGATTGAGGAGTCCTGAAAAGGACTCTCTGTAATCTTTCTTGAGGATGTGTACTCCTGACGTCGGATAGTCAACCTGTTCGAAATGTTGATCCACTCCCGCCACTCATCCTCTCCAAGCGCTATAGTTCTCCTTAGAACTATAAGCTAAGAAAGATAACCAACAGTCTTTTTCAAGACTACACAAACAGTCCTTTTCAGGACTACACATCCTCAAGAAAGATTATCAAGAGTCCTTTTCAGGACTCCTCAATCCTCTGTCTCTCTCTCACATGGTGCACCCGCAAGCCTACTGTATATCTACATGTACATCACCATGCAAGCCGACACTTACAAGCAACATCTAGAGTAAAGTTAGGATGATAATTTCAAAGTGCAGAAAGACTTTATGTTATAATTTTGCATTACCCCAATCCCTTGCATCGCTATTAATCCTTGAACAGAATGAGTTGCTCGACTTTCTGGTTTGAAACATTCAGTTAGAGATTAGAAGTTTGATATATAGAAAGAAGATCTTTGAATATGTCCGCGGTTTGAGTCCCGCTGCTGCACTAATGTCCTTTGGCAAGACATTGATCTACATTTGCCACACTCCAACCAGGTGAAGTAAATGGGTACCTGGTAGGAATTTATTCCTTGAAACGCAGCGCGCGTAACACCTGTACTGCTAAAGCCAGGGTAATTATGCTGCATTATTGTAGAGCGCTTAGAGACTTCTGACGTAAGTGTTAGGCGCTATATAAGCACTGTAATTATTATTATTATTATGTTTCTTTTCTTTTTTTCTTTTCTTTTCTTGTAGTTGCGGAAAGAACTGGAGCAGTTTGACCCTTCTTTCTTCGAGGAGATTGAAGATCTGAAATTCAACTACCGCGAGGTCGTTCAGAGGAACGTGCAATATGAAGATGAACTGAGAAACCTAGGCCAACAGTTTGGTATTCAAGTCAATATACCCCCTTAGCTGGTACTTACTAATGGGCTTACTGCTTGAAAACATGGAACAATATCCCACTTTCTGTCAGACTATTAACCTAGCTGTCTTGCCTCTTTCAAAAGATCCCTTAAAGGCCCACTGTACTACTTGTAGCTACTTGCTCCCTCTATATAGAAAAAAATGCCTAATCGGTGACCATTGGTCTCCCAGGATCCTCTTTTTCTTTTGTTAATTGAGAGCTGAGTTGATGAGATAGCCACCTGTCAGTGACCTTCCTGGGTGGTAAAATCCTTCCTAGTCAAACTAATACAGACGGCCTTTAAAGGGAGTCACCCGTCAGTTTCCATGTGCAGAAGGCCATAATTCGCTGACACCAGACTTGGTGGAAATACCATTAATGGGAGTACAAATCTGCACACAGCAAACCCATTGGCCAGTCAAGAATTCCCCCCTAATCTCTCGAAGAATACTCGAGAGTGACTCGGTGAGGGAAAAGCAAGCATTTTACATAAGGTCTAATGGCCATAAAACTCAAGGCTAACCCTGGTGATTGACAACACCTGTTATTAGGTAAACACCCGAACGGTGTCGAATTCCCCATGAGAGCTGACTTCTGAGTGTCTTTAAAACATACTTCTTCTCATAGCACTTTATTTCTCATAGGATAAAGCTTCTAGATTTGTTGAAAAATTTACAATATATATCCAATGTACAGATTAAGAGGAGACGCGATGGCTCAGTGGTAGAGCAGTGGTCTCGTAACCAGGAGGTCTCGGGTTCGAAACCTAGTCAATGCGCTAGTGCCCTTTGGTAAGGCATTAATCCTCATTACTAGGTCAATCGGAGAGGACTTGAGGCCGTCAGCCCCCTGGTTGCTTACTTACAAGCATTTGGCTGGCTGCTGCTCTTGAAGGGAAGAAAACTCAGATACCCTCAATACACTCAGTACTAAAAGGCTGCTTATGTATACTGGTATCTTCATTCATTATCACAGTGCAGGGCCCTGTCTTAAAATAGAGTTGATATTAATCGCAACTTATTTGCGATTTATATAAATCGAAACTATGTACATAAGAGACAGGGGACTGCAAACTTGAGATTGATTAGGATCACTTGCAACTCTTTATAAGACGGGTCCCAGATCTTTTAAATGTAATATACATAAAAATGCTTCTGAGAGCATTAATTCCGTCCCTCAAAAATATATAGTTCTAATTCTTGAGGCTGTAAGCATGTATTTGACTAAGTACCTGACGAAGTGATAAAGTGACCTACTGAAATGAATATCTTGCCTCTGAAGCTTGTTTGTATTTAATCTCCTTTATAAGTAGAGGTGTCGGGGTCGAGCGGTTTAAGTGCTCGACTTGAAATTTAAATGTCGCGGGTCCGGTCCCTGACACGGAACTAACGTCTTTTGGCAAGGTATTAATCTACATTTGCCACTCCATACCCAGGAGAGAAATGGGGACCTGATAGGATGATGAAAGCATTTGTGTTTGCAATTGCCATATGCCCTCACAAAGACCACATGGTAGGAATACTCCCCAGGAAGTGGAGATGGTGCACAGTGTGCGAGAACGAATCCAATGAATAATATCTGTAAAATGCATAGAGATGGTATATCGTATTAAGCGCTATATAAATCTAGATTATTATTAAGCAGAATCGGTCTATAAGCCACATCATACTTCGTGATCCCACTAGTAAATAAACATGTAGTTTGTTTAGATAAAGTGTAATGAGCATTGGTGAAATACATTTTGAACAGAAGGAGGCCATGTTTCATCCAAATAATGAGCAATAACGAATTGATTAGAACTTATAATATTTAAATTTATTGAAAGACTAAAGAAATCAATTACATATCCTGAATTAATAAAGTTGTTTATTGGCCACCTAATGACCTACAACGATATGAATGTTTTGTTTATGACTTTATGATGAGGCCATTTAAAATGTTCATGAATTCTTTTTTAAATGATTGCATTATGATGTTTTTCTGTTTAATGTTGTCATAAATGAGATCGCTTGATAATGCCTGAATTGCCAAAAGAAACCGATTCTGTACTTTTGAACACTTTTATGTCAAAAAATAGAGAATAATGTACTTATTCGTATGGTTTGATGTATAGTACTTGTAATGGTGTGATAGTCGCATATCAAGGTTATTGTAGTTGAAGACAATGTGTAGTAACATCAATTAGATGTGCGTTGACGTCTTTACAACTTGTATAAACTTTTCAATTGAAAAATATCAGATTCTTTCTTTAACCCTTACTGTACTGGGCTATTTTGAGCACCCACTGACTGGGGGGGGGGCCTGGGAGGCCCCCCCCTATGATCTCGGCCGTCGATTGTCCGATGAACACGAAAATTTGCATGTTTGTATATATCTACGTAAGGAACAAGATGGTATAATTAGTTTTTTCCGAATATGCAAATTTTTTCGTTAGCCTAATTAATTATGCAAAATGCGCTAATTTTATGCGTTTTACAGAAAACGTGGCAAACTCCACTTTTTGAATGTGATAACTCATTATTCATATGAAACTTCTTTTTTAACACAAAAAAGTTATTTTAATGTAATTAATAATGATAATTTATGCAAATTTTGATGCGATTCTTATTTTTTGCTTGTTTTTTTGATGACATGCGCATACTAATTGTTATGTAACGCCTTACAGGTATATCCGATTTCGACGAAAATGGTATCAAAATGTGCGTAAGACTTGAGGGAAAAAAGTCATGAAACGACAATTCAAAATTCCAAGCGGTTGCGGCGCAATCTCCGAAAATGTCGAGGGGGGGGGCCTCCCAGGCCCCCCCCCCCCAGTACAGTAAGGGTTAAAAGAAATTGTTAATGCTTAAAGGTAATACAAAGTTTTGGTATGGGGTCATGCATTTGTTTCAAATGAACATATAGGAAGCATATGCGATTTTACAATGTTCAATGATCCTTCAAATCGAGTCTAAAGTGATGAAATTGAAAAAAATAAACTCTTTTTGTTGTATAGCTCCCTCTCAAGACTGCTATTATCTTAAGCTTTAAAACAATGTTTCTTGACTACAATTGACCAATTTGCTATTCCCGTTTGGAAATTATATATCAGAACTGCATATTCCAGGATTTTTATGGTCGAAGCTACCATGGAATGGCCCCTGAAATTTACCGGGAGCACCGGTAAATTTTAAATAATTCAATTTCTCGAAAAGCAGAAATGTTATAGGGGCTAAATTTTCTAGTGCTTATAATACATCCACAGGGGCATCCAAATATATCAGAATTTTAAAGAATTACTATCCATCCAATTTTCAAAAATTTCCCAAAACTTTGCATTACCTTTAAGCCCATTCAATATTTCACCTTGAATTTTACATATATGATTATATATTTGTTGATATTGATAATATCTGTGTATATATATCTTTGTGGTTATGTAAATATATGTATGTCATAAAGATCTATCTGTGATACTAAAATGATGTCTGAGACCGAGTCATTATATTTGCTTTACTGCTCTGATCTAAGTTAAATAAATGTTATCAATAATATGATGATGATGAACACGAAGAGGATGATGAGGATGGTGGTGATGAAAATTATGATGATGATGGTGGTGATGATGATGATGGTAATGATAATTACAAGATGGTGATGATGATGGTGGTGATAATTATGATGACAAGTAGGATCATTGTGATGATGATAATAATAATAATAATAAAAACGTTACTTATAAAGCGCTTACCACCGAAGTCTCTAAGGTGATTGTGATGATAATATTGGAGAAGTTTACATGCTATATTTCATAAATCTTTTGTGACAATATTAGATGCAATTAAAGGTAAAAATGGCGGCTTTATTTTTGTTAAAGGGGTGTAGCATGACGAGACTACGTGTCTTTCCCCGGGCCTGACTCAAAAGTTGGAGACGGAGCACACTAGAATGAGAGAGGGGGGGGGGGGGGGGGGTTGTGAGGGTGTGTGTGTGTGTGAAATAATGAAGTAGGGTGAATAGAGTAAAGACTGAGTATAACAGAATGAGAATGAGTAGCGAGAGAGAGTAATACAATGAAATGAATTGAGTGAAAGAATTAAAATAAAAGAAGTAGTAATACAGAATGAGAGTGAGTGAAAAATGGAGGGGAAAAGGATAGATAGAGTAGGCCTAAATGTAGTTTAGTGCAAGCTAGTAAAGCCAGTAAAAAACAAAAGATTTTGATGACGAAGACAAAGAAAGTTGTTAGGAGGGAAAAGAAACGGAAAGCTAGTGCTCATAACCAAATAAATGGAGACATGAGATATAAGAGAAAGGTTAATGTTGAAGAGATGAAAACATTCCTTAGCCCAAAGCCTGGCCTTGTTAAGTGTTTGTACAATAATTTATGGACTTGTGCCTCCCTCCCCTTGTCAGAAAATCTCAGATCCGCCACTGACTCTTATGTGATATGAAAAAAAAAAAAAAATTATATCATAATATCAGGATGGACTTCCACTTTCAGATTGTTTTTACGTTGGGATAACCCCCCCCCCCCCCCCCCTCGCCCCTTCTCCTCCTTAAAAGATACTCGATCTATTTATTTATTTATTTTATTAATTGGGGGATTACCCTCAACAAAAAATAAAAGCGCGCGTTAATCTTTATCCAGCGCGTATAATGCGCACTTGAAGGGGTAAGGTTATTTAACATTTTCATAATTCACCGCGCATTTTAAAGCGCATCGGGATATTAATACGCAATACTAATGCGCGTTGTTTATTTGGTGCGTTTCAGGCAGGCCTGAATTTCCCCTGTACCTGGGTGGATGCGGTTAAAATCCACGTGTTCAGGATTACTAATGTTATTATTAGAACAACCATACTGATGAAGAAATTGTTTTATCGCCTTTCGGTTTCATCAGAAAAGTCATGAATGTCTGCGGTGTTTTTGAACTTGTGACAGTCATTTTGTTTGGCATTTCATCCTCGCGACTCCACAAATATTCCGAAGTTTCGGGTATTCAGTTGGGTCATGCTATTGTGGCTCAAGGCTCCAAAGATGAAGGGTTGGAAGAAAGTGGAGTGGAACTTATGAGGATGATGGAGAAAGGCGGCATCAATAGCTTCAAAAACGGTATGTTATGTATGCTTGGAATAAGTTGGGCTTCATCCAGTCATGGAAGTGGGGGGGGGGGTCCTATCTTTTTTCTCCCCCTCCCCCCTTTTCAAAATACTAATGGGAAGGGAGGGGGCAGTCGGTCACATTTCACCTGTAGCTGCATGCGCCACTTGAATTTGTCTGGTAATCAATTTTCGAGAAGGGGTGCGAAACAGATAAATAAGCGGTGTCACCAGAGTGAATCAATAATGACCCGAGAGAGTTTCATAACATCCTGAAAAATAAGGATGTTCCTCACGTTTAAATGCATAATAATAGGGGAAAGCTGCATGAGGGCAAGGATAATGGCGAGCTGGGGAGTCAATAATTGATTCAGCAACCTTAGTTCGTGGAAGATTTTCATTTGTTTTCCCTTGAACATTAGTCATTTAGTTCTTTAAATTATTTTCCCCGTCATGATCGACGTATCATGTTCCCTGCGTCATGATTTTATCCCTCCCCCCCCCCCCCACACACAGACACACAGGAATATGAAATATTTACGCAATTTGATTCAGAATAATACTTATTCAACTATCTGTGGAATGGATGGTTAAATTGCATGTTTTAAATTCAAAAGAGAAGGCACGCCAAGCGAAAGACTGGCTAGCCAAGAGAGAGAGAGAGAGAGGTCTGCTACTTATACACTACACTACATATAGCATGTACTTTCCCAGCCAACTCCTCGGACAAATTTTCTTTTTTACCCAAAATCTGTGTAAAAATAAAAAAAAATCATACAATAAGGTTGGGTTAAAATTTTACCCAACTTTGGGGTAAAAAATTACACAAGAACTAAGTAAACGAGTACCCAGGATGAGTTGGGTAAACATTACCCAATGTTGTGTCAAAAAGGGAACATGGTTGTCGTTGGGTAACATTTTACCTTTTACATTGGGTCAAATATATTGCACATCAGTTGGGTAAAACATTAAACATTTGCTGGGTAAATTTTTACCCAACCACCCCTGTGTCAAATTTTACCCAACAAACATGCATGTTCCCTTTTTACCCTCGTAAAGTGTAAAATTTTACCCAATATTGGGTATCTTTTTTTTAGAGTGTAGAAGATAACGATAACAATGGAGATTTATCATAAGGCATTTTCGCATCATACAGGGTCATCGCCTTCTACAAACACGATGACCGGTAGAGATGTCTTTGGTGCCCAACACGAATATCATTTTCACATAATCGAGGGTGGAATTGCGGATTCTGCATCTATTTCAACAGAGATCCACGCTGATAATAAGAGCAATAATTCACATCATTATTGGCAGCCATTTTCTCCATCAAGAGTAGATTCGGACAGAAACATGTCAGCTACGCCACTAGGAGAAGAAAACATCACTGATTTACAGACAGGTAAAGTTTCATTTCATTTCATTTATTCATTTCACTCTCTTTTAAAAAGCATCAAATATAATGCATGATCGTTCATTATCAACATAAGATAAAAGAAAGTGGGGAATCATGAAAGCCAAAATTTGTTTGATGAGAATGATCCCCATATAAATACTTTGCATAAACAAGATACAAACTTATTCTATATAAAAAAATAAAAAAACATAGTACATACATTCACAACAACAAAGGACAGAGGAAAGATAAAGATAACATAAGGTAAAGACAGTTACAGGAAGAAAAGAAGAGAGAAGATATTAAAGAAGAAGGAAGTTACAGCTTGAATTTTACATTTTACATAATAAATGACAATTTTATTTTGTTCCACTTAACTAACCCTTATACATAATTTATATTTGAAGCGTTTCAATGTATTGCACTGGTCTATGACATCTGAAAAAGATATAATTATGATATTTGTAAAGAAAGTAAACTAACGAATAACATATAAATGGTATCCCAAATCATGATCACATGGCTAATATAGGATGTTAGACAGTTAGAAAGAAACATAGGCTCATTTGGCGGCGACACAGTTTTGTATTATTTTTATTATTATTATTTATTCGACCATAAAAACACATTCAGCATGTACAGTGTATATAGGTGTATACAGAGTGAAATAGGAAAAATACAAAGTAAGATAAAGAAGGAATAGCATGTGGGTCAGGGTGCACAAAAGCGAAATTCTTCCCTGTTGCCCGGGGGCATGTGCACCCTCACATGCCATGTATCGTAACGGATGTCAATGACCGATATTCCAAAACTGTTTTCATAACTTATAGATACTTATTCCCTTTTATCAAGTTTCTAATGGCTTTTTATTATTACACTAATTATCTTGAATGTAAAAAGATGTGTCTTAATTTTGTAGATACAAGGTAGACTCCGGTTCTAGACTTCTATTCTTTAAAATATTATACATTTGGCCTCGTGAAATTGTTGGATACAAATAACAAAGATATAATTATGATAGTTGTAAAGAAACTAAACTAATGAATAACATATAAATGGTATCCCAGATCATGATCACATGGCTAATAGGATGTTTTCTATATCAATGATCTCCTCTTTAATAAGTTGATTAATTTATTGCTCTTTAAGACTTTAGTTAATCTCAAACTTTTGCATATCAGTGTAATTGATATTATTCTTTCTGCATTCCTCCTACCCAAATTTTTTATGACTAAGGTCGCTAAAAACGATGACCTAATTTCCATTATTACTTGCAATATTTCACTTCAAAATTCTTGAATTCAAACAGCTCATATCAACCAAGATTACGGGCTAAACGAAGAGTCTGGAGAGGAAGTGGGCGTGGTTTTTTTACCAAGTGAGACAATGTTATCTCTTGAGGTATCTAAGAGATTACGAAGGCGGCAACCTCGTCACCAGGAAATCTTTATATCTAAAGAGGAGAGTTCATCGTTCTTAAGAACGAGTAGGGAACGACGAAGGTAATGATTTTTCAAAGAAAATTTGAATTTTTCGAATTTACCATGACTTTTTAAAAATGTTTAAATGGAATAACTCCAACCTTTCTCACATCTTCGTATTTTGACTACTAAATATCCATTATGGAAAAGTATACTGAAAATCTATAAAAATTAATTAGAGGGGAAGCATGATTATGAATAGTCAACAAAATAATGCACTTTGAATAAATTATGTACAGTATGATTCAAAGTTGATCACGTGTCCCCTTGCTCTCAGGTTTTTAAAAAATCCAGCCCGTCTCAGATTTTTTGTTATCTGATATGTTTTGTTCTGACGTTAAATAAATCAAAATCTGAGAACATCTAGACAACGGGATTAACAAACAATCATTCATATTATATAGCAATCTATCTTGTTATTAACTTTTCTGTGAGTACATATATAACAAATTTGTGTTTAAAAGTACCAATCAGCATTTTTATGTATGAAAACAAAATCAAATGTCAAATAAAATGAAACCCCTTCCTCCTCATTTTCGAAAATCAAGACGGGAAATTTACAATTGAATTTACTTGGCCTTGTATACATTTGTTAATATTAATAAAGATAAAGAAAAAAAATAGTTCTGCGGCGGTTGACAAAAAAATAGATACATTGTACGAATAGGAGAATTAATTTTAAACAAAACGTACACATTTTCGGCAATAAGCCTTTGTCAAGACAGTAATGATATGCTGTATCTTATATTTTACAAAAGGTATTGCGATGTTAACTAAATGATAAGACTTGTGTGTCTATTCTTCGACCCCTTTAGAGCTAAACCTCTTCCCAACAAAGGACCTATTCCAATAAAGGATCTAAACACGGACAAATTCCGAAACTTCAGGTTAGTTCATCGTATTTCAAAACCCTCAAAAAAGTTTGGAAACCCACGTTTTGTTTTGTTTTGTATCATTAGAAGGTATGTATGTTCTTCTTAATAATGATACCATATTTGTTATGATTTCGCAGCCATGGAACGAGCAGTACATCAGAATAAGGGACAGGGTTAAAGAAGAAAAGTTGCAAAATTCACTGGCTAGCACTGGTATTGTTATGCAGTCAAGGCACTCCATATAGCAGCCCTTCACTAGGGACTTTTAGATTTGCACAACGACAACGTGGATTGCTACGATCGACGTCCTTTTAATGCACTGCCTTGAAAGGACGTCACACGTATCAGTCCACGCAAATCTAAAAGTCCCTATTTTTCAAAGAAAAAAGAATGCACAGTTGACCAACAGCAGTGTATTTTGCAACTTTTTACCTTGCCCTTTAGTTTGATGTTATGCACATTTAATGCCTGAAGAAATCGTAAACAATGGGGTATCATTTTTATCATTTTAAAGAAGAATAAACACACTTTCTAATTACACTACACAGTGCGATGATTATACCCTAACAGGAAAGATATTATCAATCAAACTTGAGTTTCCAGACTCTTATTGAGGGGTTTATACTTTTAAAAGATCATGCGATTGTTTTCTAATAAATGGGTACAGATGAGTGATACATATTTATATTTTTCGTATATCATTACATTACTTTTGCAAATATATACAAATATATGTATTCATATAGTATAGACGAATTCAGAAACCTTTTTTTTAAACCAATTCTTTATCATTAATTTTTGTGTTATTTTTCATATATAGGATTTCCCGGCCAAATTCGCGAGTTTGTCATTAAAATTAATTTGTCTTGCGTTCAAATTCGACGGTTTTAGTGCTGTCGGGTATATTTCGGGTTTATATTCCTCTTTCTAGATTTCAAATCTATGAAGTTTTCGTTAGAATCTATGTATGTTTCATTCAAATTAATGAACAAAGTGCTTCTTTCGCTATTTGGTCATTCGATTTAGCGCAACACGATTTTCTGACATCGCGACGGTGTACTTCTAGCATTCTAATTCATTTGTAGCATTCAAATTAGCACTTTGTGCACTAAAATTAATTCAATTGTCAATATACATTTCTCGTTTATTACACACTTTTTATAGCTCATTCTTTTTCTTTCAAGATCGTTTTCTATGTGTTTTTCATCCTATTTTATTTTCTTGCATTTATACTCTTTATATACTTTTATATTTATCAGATATTCATCAGCCTTTAAGTTTGATTGTTAAAAAAAAAGACTTACATCTACGGACTTGATGGTCTCAATATTTGTGTAAATTTTCATGTAAGAAAGTTGTTTGTCTTGTGTTTCATCATAAATTTATCACAATTTCATTATGGAGGAAGGGTACAATATTGTGACTGGGGTACTGTGTTTTTGTATCCCCACTTTTCCGGGGTATATGAACATATCCGTTCAGAAATGCCATATTCCTTGATTTCGCCCCTTCTTTAACTAATGTCTGACTACAAACATATGCTTTGTCCTCAAAACTAATAAATTGAATAACAGAAAAGACCCCAATGGCAAATCATGTATTTAATTGCATTTAAAAAAAACTTTAAACGTGTGTTGCATTTCTTACCACTAACATTCCTAACTTGAATAAACATAATTCGAATACGAATGACAGGTGTTAATTTGAATGATAAAAATGACGCCTCGACAAGTGACGATTAATTTGAATGCCAGTTGAGCAGTTTCTAAATTGAATGACAGATCTATGAAATCCTTCGACCAAAATCCTAAATTAAATACAAAATCGGGAAAATTGAATGATATTTGGCACGGCAAAGCTGATCTGCGCTAACTTAAATGCAAAGTAAATGAATTCGAATGACAAACTCGCGAATTTGGCCGGGAAATCCTATATTATAGAGTCATACACACATTTTATTTTACAAATTAGTAGGTTCATGTAGAACCGAGAGAGATATCATTAAAAAATTATGTACGTTATAGTTGTATTTATGATACATTGATGGTAACTTCGCCACTAATGGCAACTTGCATGGAAACCTTGATTTGATTTGCTGTTGGGTGATTTTGCCATGGCAGTTTATATTGATTGCAAAGTTACCATAAGTGGTAAGACAGGGACCCGTTTCACAAAACTTGTTATCAGTGACAAATGACAGTCTTTGTTATAAGCTACTGAAATCCATTGCTTCTGATTGGTTAACAGCAGATTTGTCACTGATTTTTTTTTACATTTGTCATTGAAAAAAGGCTTTGTGAAACGGGTCCCTGTTTGACTAATCGTTTCGTTTAATCAGGTACCGCTTTCCAGAGAGAACAGAATGGTTTCCATCGGTATGTATCTTTAAATTTACCACATTTATATTCATCGAAATTGCACAATGTGCAAAAGAATTACAAACTTTATACTATATATGTTTTTCCGGTCCATAACGGGACGATTGGTCAATGTTCTTTTAAAATACATAAGATTAATAATACATCAGATTTCCAAGGCGCCAAATCCACTAGACAGTCAAATGCTCAAGGCGCAGCTTGTGCAAAAGATGAAATTGATAAATATATACAAAAGTGCAAAAGGAAAGGTACAGACATGAAAGGTAATGGTAATCAATTAAAAGCTAAATTAAATAGATATTTCTTAGGATTGCAAATACTATGTAAAAATGTGCTATGAATTAATTAATTTAAATGAAATGACATGAGTACCATCTTGTTCTTTCGAGAGAAAAAAGTCCTTTGAAGATTTTATTCAAATCTCTTTAATATATGAATCATGATTTAAGATGCAAAGAATGAACATTGTCAGCATTTTGAACCAATCAAAGTACCAATTAGAAAGCAAACAAACAAAAGGAAATGAAAATACAGTCAAACCTGCTTTAGTGACCACCTGTCTACAAAGACCACATTTTTTGTTTCCCTTGAAAATGTTTTCTCATTGAAACATGTACTAAAGGAATCTGTCTACAAAGACCACCTGTCTTCAAAGAACACTTTTTGTGTTTCCCTTGGGCGGTCGCTATAGACGGGTTTGACTGTAAACAAAAACCACACCAAACATAAAATGTTACGTGTTATAAGATGATGACGTGGATCCTAATCAAATGATTGGTTGAAAGCGTACACGTGACCAGGCATTTATTTCGCCTAACGCGTAATTTGGATAATGACCGGTCATTAGTAAAATCATATTATAAACATCATTTTATAAAACAAATAAAACATAATCTTATAAAATACATAATACACATCATTTTGTTCGGGCATTAGTAAAATTACCCACACTCGGTACCTTCAAAACAGTCCCAACACCCTCGGCTACCGCCTCGGACTTGTTAGACTGTTCCAAAGGTACCTCGTGTGGGCAATTCTTACTAATGCCCTAATGCCCTCACTGATGTGTATTATTTGTATGTTATCTATCTCTTTCAGTACGTGGAAGTGTGGGAGATGTGCGTGTACAAGCAAGGTCGGAGATTCGAGGGTATCATGGGGAAAAACCGGTGGCGCAAGTGGTGCAAGTGGGAAGAGGTCTACGAGATACACAAAGGCCACCTAGAGAAAGGATTCACCTACGAGTTTGCCGTAAGGTCTGGGGCACCCACCCGAAGGGGGGGGGGGGCGGACTGGGAATGAAAATCAAGCCATGGGAGCAGCTGCGGTTCTATATTTAAAAATATAAAACAAATCTTCAAGTCCCCGCCCTTAGAAAATCTTGTGATTATAGATGAATTTAAGCCAGGTACATTTAGAAAATGAATGCAAGACACCAAAGAACCCCCCCCCCCCAAAAAAAAGAAGATAATATACATATTTCTTCAGCAACCGCGTCTGTATGGGATGGGTACAAGTTACTGGAAACACCTCCCGCCCCCTGGATCTAAGATTTAGAGGCTGAGACGTGGTGTAGCTGGTCATTTTCAACAACACGGGCATTATTGTCAGTGTAAGACTTTACCGTACACCCAGCTATGAATATTGTAGATAAATTCGTTGATATGTTTACGCTCTTTGTTTCACTTTCAGAGTGCGACTATGGCCTATATCAGCTGCTTAAGAGACGATAAAGACCCAAATGCTAAGAGGGACAACTGTCCAAGTACGTTGAACCATTCATTTAAATTTATTTTGTAAAATGACTGACATGCAATGATAACAGTACATTTTAAATAAAACTTGCTTCTGACCAGCAGCTCTTGGTTGCCTTGACGCACAGAGATCTCTAGGTAGGCCAAGTGCCAGATATAAAGATCTCTGGTAAAAATAGATAAAAAGATAAATAAATAAATAACAATGAAAATTAAAATAAAAATGTTTCATAGACACCTTGATTTTTTAAATATCAATTTTAAGGGATCACTTACCCCCATCGCACCCCGAATTCCGAGAAGCCTGACTGTACAACAAACAGGTTAACAACTTATCTGAAGCCCTTTATAAGTATTCTAGACGAATCGGGGCATTCTGTCACTCCTCTATACCAGTATTAAATCTAATTGGCCTTGGCCTTGGCTTCGGACCAAGTCGCATTTACAATGCCTATGGAAGGCAATATTTTTCCGTCACAGCCTTATAACTCGGCACTGCCATCTTCGACTATATAAATCATCCCTTATTTTAACAATATTGATACAAATATTTTGTAGAGTGACGTTAACCAAAAAAATGAGTTTTGCCACCTTCATTACATAAGCAGATTGTTGTTTTTCAAGATATTCATGTTCGTATACTTCACGCTCTGCTATTGTTAAGTCCTTATCTCTTTTAATATTGTCATGAATGTTACGCCCAATCTTTGTATAGTAAGCGTACAAAAGTTCTATCGCAGGGAGATAATACTTATCTATCATTGATCACGTGACCTCGTTTAGACCAATCAGATTGCAAGATTCTTAGTATGCGGGATATAATATAGTATTAATGACTGCTTTGAGAGAAATAGTTGTTTTTATACGCTCAAGGGAAGGTTAGAATTGTGCTATTGTGACCGAGGCGTGCCGAGGGCAATAGCCCAATTGTAACCTTCCCGAGAGCGTATAAAAACAACTATTTCTCGAATATTAAAGCAGTCATTAATACTTTTATATGCCGAAAACAAAAGAGTCAGCTAATGACACCACCTTATCTGCACGGTTGTTTTTATGAGTGTATCTTTGAGAGTAGACTAGATCTAGATTCTAGTCTAAGCAAGATATTTTTACAATTTGGGGGTGGGCCGGCCCTGTGGGGAATATGGAGAAGAACCTGCGCTTTCATACGACACCTCACTTATTGAGTATCACCTTCAGGATCACAACAGATTATAAAGGTTTGAATCTCGAATTGAAAAAAAAACTTGACCTTTTTTGCATGGTCGCGGAATGCACGTAGACTGCATAGAGAAATGCATTGCGTACAATCTCTATGGGAATAATTTTAACACACAACATCGGGTGCGCTGACAACTAGATCTATTTTCGTCTAGAGTCTATACGTCTATGCTTTTTCAGCAACTAAACGAATATGTTTATGGATAATTTCACGTACCCTTTTTGTTGTTCTTGCTGTCAGCGAGTCTTGCATTTGATAAGTTGAAATCTTGGGAGAGATTCTTGAGCCATTTTTGTCTTGTTTGGAATTGTCTTGTCTTGTATAAAAAGACCAATTTTTCGCACACGTACGGTATCCTCGATCGCTCAAACCATTTTTTAACATGTAAACCTATGGGGTAACCATGAAGACTGACCTATTTTCCCAATAACCATGGTTATTGGAAAAATAGGTCTGTTTTAACTATGGTTACTGCGAATTTTCGGGAACAGTTAAAGTTTATGAATGCAATTTCGACCAATCAGATTGCTTGATTACTTAAGTGAGGTATAATGATAATTATTATGTTTACTGCTAAGTGCTATATAATTATACATTTTATTGTTCGAAATGCATTTGTTGTTTTTGTTTTAACAGCGCTCTGATTAACATTCTGCAAAGCGCTTTATGATAAACTATTATCATTATCATTACTATTAGTATTACTAGTAGTAGAAGTAGTAGCAGTAGTAGAAGTAGTAGTAGTAGTAGTAGTAGTAGTTGTAGTAGTAGTAAAAGTATCTAACCCATGACCAAACGTTGGTTTTGTTTCCGACTAGAACCGTGTACCAGCAATCCGTGTAATGGTCCTCACATGAGTAAATGTACAGAGACGGGTACGGACGTCTCCAAGTCCTACACGTGTTCCTGCAATCCTGGTTGGCTCTACAACTCCGGGAAGAAGAGATGTGATGGTAAGCAACAGGGACGTTCAAACGAGAGAATAGAGACTTTTAGATTTACACGACGAGAGCGTGGACTGCTGCGTGTGACATTGTGTTAAGGTACTGGGTCGTGCCCGGCAGTGCCTTAAAAGGACGTCACATTACCTCAAAAGGATGTCACACGTGGCGGTCCACGTTGTCGTCGTGTAAATCTAAATGTCCCTAATATCTATATATATCAATTCGAATATAGAATGTATTTATCAGTTACGCTCCGCTTTGGTAGATTCATTGCCCTGGGTTATAATTATTAGCTTCTATTTTGTCATACATTCAAGTTTCAAGTTTCAAGTTTATTTGTTTCACATTTCACAAAAAAGAATTCACATAATTGACAAGATTAGAACATAATATGAAATATACTAAAATTGTCACATTATATAATTAATTCTTTAAAAAGACGTCGAAATTAATTGTATTGAATAGAAGGTTATACAGGGTGAAATGTGAGGAACCTATTAAAAAGCTCTGCTTGTAGTTTATAGGTTCCCATAAATAAATACATCCTTTTTTTGTATTCTTGTTGTAAAGTTATATTTGTTAATTATTAAATAAAATCTGATTAAACTAAACATAACAATTTGTAGGGGCGCAAAGACGGAATAGGAATATATATAAAGGAAAGTAATAACCTCTTCAGACTATAATAAAGAAACGTCGAGTAAAGAGAATCATCGTATGCCCCACCCCCAATTTAAAAAAAGTAAAGGTAAAAAACTTACACACTGAATAACAATATTATTTGTAGGTACGTCGTTCCGAGAAATGATTGTCAGTAGTTTTGCTTCAATACGGTAAATGAACTCGCGTGTGTAGCTTAACAAGCCAGGGTTATATCTAGTAAAGAAAATATTGTAGGACAATTTAATGAATCTCATTTGCTTCTCATAAAGCCATCCAAAAAAAATGAATAATAGTCTTCTTAGTCCGTTTTATAAGCAGTCTCCTATTGTACCGATTCTTAAACGAATGAGGCTCAGATAAAAGCAATCCAAGTGTATTGCTAATATTGATGAACATGTCTACGTTACATGTACAGGAGCCCTCTGCAGGTGCGTTCACAATTAGTTACGTAAAATAAACTTTTGACCAATCAGAACCACGGATTGCCTCCGATTCTTTGAGATGCCTTTAATTGAAACGTTCAAGATGCAAGGGGGCCCCAATTAATGATATTGTAGTTCTGCAAGAGAAAGTGGTTGTGACTAAAGAAGGTTGTGATTTTACCACAGTAATTATTACACATTATAAGGATGTCGACGATATGCAACAATTTTCTTGTTATTGAACAGATCAAAAGGTCTGTGGAACTGCGAAGGAGCTTTGTTCTCGCACAAATACGATAGAATGCGTGGTAAGTATCTGTTACGAGTCTTACACCATAACATTGTTCAAGTTCAGACTCAAGTTTGTTTATCTTTCTTTCATCATTCTCATGAGTAGAATACACTTTATACATACATACACACACGCACCCTCTCCTACATACGTATAATTGAAAAATAGGTATGCATTGATTAAAGCTTATCAACACAAGTGTGGCTAGGGGGGATTATACCACACAGCGAGGTCACTGACAGGTGGCTATCTCATCAACTCAGCTCTCAAATAACATAAGAAATAGAGGATCATGGGGGACCAACAGGCACCGATTGGGGAAGTTTTCTATATAGAGCCGGGAGCAAGTAGCTACAAGTAGGACAACGGGACTTTAAAGGAAAGACGAAACATCGGGAAATGCTTAACTCGTAAAGGTTACAGTCATGTAGGTCCCTCAAAGAAAGAAAAATATAATGTTTAAAAATTGGTTGAAACTCTAGAATTTAACTATAAACAAGTGTATAACTACATGATATTAGAAAGTAGTAACCGAGCTTATACAGAATGTTTAACACATTCATTGATTACTAACTACTTGTATGAACGTAATCAGTTATTGTTATTGAGTGCAGCGCTACTCAAATTGACACTCTTTAATCTCTTTCTTGCTGCATAAAATCTCCATTATTCCATTTAAATTTGAAAACAAAAGTAATTTCAATTCTAAACCATTTTCATATAATTATGTTCAGTCATAATCTTAAGTCAAAATAATTTATTATTGTACTTGAGTTATTTTTTGTTTGTTCTCTCTCTCGCTCTTTCTATCCCTTCTTTTCCTCGGCATCCATTATGATCGTCTTTATGTTTCTGCTAAAAAATGTGTGTGTGTTTTGTTTTTGTTATGTTCTTTTCATTGCCGAAGTTTATTAAAAGTATTAATTGATAATTACCATCATTATCATGATCATGATATTTATCTTGATAGTGATAATTAAAGACATGTAAAAGTAGTACTGTAGTCATATTGAAAATAATGATCATAGTAATAATAAATAGGTTTATAACTGTGTCATAAAACTACAGTTAAAGGTACTATGTCCCATTTGCAGGCCCCCAAAAACGAAAAGGTGAAAACCATTTAAATGTTGCTGTTAAATTATATATGTTCGACCATTTTACATGTATTTTATTTGGTCATTTGTTTCATGATATCGCCACTCATCATCGTTCAAACTTAAAAGGAGAAAGAAGGGTTCAAACACGAATGCGTATGCGATCGTAAGTGGATGGGACCGCGGTGCGAGAAGCCATACGATGCTTGCGTTGACTACGATAACCCCTGCGGCCAGTTTGGGATATGTAGCGCACACGCCGGGCAGAGAACTTGGACGTGCAAATGCATGGAAGGATGGGGAGGTGAGCATTATTTTAAGAAAATATGAGGAATTTTAATCAAGTTAAGAGTTATTTTATTTATTTATTTCATTGAAATATATTGAATCAGGATAACAAGAATCAGATATACATTGTACATTCAAAATCTGTTTTACATCCTGGTCCGGAAGAGAATAAAAATGTAATACACGGAAATAAAGCAACAACAAAAACCCGACAATGTAATAATTCAAATAATGCACCTTTAGACTGAGTTTATTGTTACCTCGTGAGTTACTTCTCAACAGTATAACATTATTCTTATATCGACTTGGTTTCGAACCCGGGACCTCTCGGTTACGAGACCACTTCTCTACCATTAAACCGTCGTGCCTCCATTTGGATGTTGGATATGACTTGTATAATAATTATGGTGTATGCTATACCAAGAAAACATTTTCTGATTATGATGATTTTTTTAGATGACCCTGCCCAAGAAGGCCGAGATTGCAAGAGGAAGAACCTGGTGTGTGATAACGTGGTGTGCTTGAACGGAGGGGAGTGCCAGGCATCCAAGTCACAAAATAAAGCCACTTGTATCTGCAGTTTAGAATGGAGAGGGGAGACTTGCAATGAACGTGAGTATTCCGTTGATCAGTTCGCGGCAGATGGGCGTTAGAAAAATGGGATCATGGAGGACCAACAGGCACCGATAATGCATTGTTTGCTATACAGAGGGCGCAAGTAGCTATAAGTAGTGCAGTGGGGCTTAAGAGAGGCCTTCCTAATGTTCAGTCTGTAAGGGGGATCTACATTTTATAAACTATTCTAAGCATCTCAGTAGACTCCACATTTTCCTATTACTTTGTTGCTCTAGATCTCAATCTGTTCAGGAAGCTCGGTACTTTTTTCTCAAATCGATGTAAATTGTTGTCATAAATTTGAATAATTTGTGGATTTTTTTTTTCTTCTTCAAACTATCCACACTATAATCCTTTTGCCGGGTATTAGTGCAACTTGTGTTGTGCCGTTCGGGCAATCTCATGTAGAAATCCTGTTCTCATGTTTCTTCAATATAATTCACACTGACCATTTAGAATTATAGACTATTTTATAGGAACATCTATTATCTTGTGGCAATGTCCATAAGACCGGAGTGGAACAGTACAAGACCGAGTCTCGAAAACGTAAATTTAAATTACCCAAATTTTCGTTCAGACTAACTTTGATGTCGAGATAAAGACGTCAGAATTAATCACCAAATTTGTCTCATTATTCGTGAACACTTCAGTGACCTTTAAGGCTAATAATAATGTCATAAGTGAGTGAGATCGTAATTTTCCTTTACCGTCCATGTCACCATCGCCACCATCAATCTCACGACATCGTTGACCTCCTCACAACCTTACGACGTCGGCAACGACCTCAGCAATGCCTTCGTGGACGATGTGGCAACCGTGGAGCAAGTGTTCCGTATCTTGCGGCTACGACGGTACCCGAATTCGTAAGCGAGACTGCGACCACAAGGACGCCGTCTACTGCGGGCCTGGCACCGATGAAGAACATGCCGTTTGTACTGGGCCAGTTTGCAAGGTGGACGGTGAGAAGAAATTGTTATAAAATGCTCTCCCGTACAATAATAGTAAAAAAGACAAGTAATAACAAACATACAGAAGCGATCATGAGGATTGGAGAAAGCTAACGAGGCGCGATAGCTTAGTCGGCAGAGCAGTGGTCTCGTAATCCGGTGACCCGAATTCGAAACCAAGTCGATGCGCTATAGTGCCCTTTGGTAAAGCATTAATCCTCATTACCTGGTCCCTCGGAGAGGACCTAAAGCCGTCGGCCGTCTGGTTGCTTACAAACAAGCATTTAAGCTTTTTTTAGCAGTCAGGTAAAATAACCACCATCACAACCACCACCAAAAACAAGCTCATGGGCATGAATTTCATGAAATAAAGTAAGGAGAATTCTGTACTACGTTTAGTTTGCTATAAGTATAACCTTTAACAGATTTAGCTTCAGCTACTTAGACTGGAAAGAGGGGGTGGCACCCTTTTTTGCCCGGGATATCGGTTTAGACTATGTCTGATTTCACTATCTTTGAGAAAGGGTAACAAATTAATGATAAATTATTTTGCGAAGAATAAGCTTTTCCAAGCAGGCGGATATGTTTGTGACTAACAGATTTGCCATTAATTTGTTGCATTAACACACAATGTAACCATGTTCACCTTTACGTCGGCACAACCATGTTTGTGAAGAATGACGTCATACATAAGTCCTGCCATGCGATTTGCTAGAAGTTTGATACGTATTATCCAGTTGGAAGTTGTCCGTGATGCGGGGTAATACACGACAACAGCAACAACATTAACAATAACAACATTAAGGACAAGACCGAGAATAAGAACATGAACAAATAGAAGAACGGGAAAACAAGACGAACAAAAATATGGAAAAGGGGGAAGAATAAAGTTTGAATACTTATTGTGTACCAGCAATAAGTTTGGTTTCAGTTTTATCAGAAAATTTTAAATTTTCTTTCTCCCATCATAGGTGAGTGGGGCGAGTGGATTAAGGTCACGGATTGTTCTTATAACTGTGGCGGGGGTCACTACATACGGGCTCGAAACTGCGAGTACGAAACAGATGACCCGGAAGCATTCGGGGAGTCATGTGAGGATAGGGCAATCGTGTATGCGGACTGTAATATCATGAGCTGCCCCAAATCAGGTATGGCATTGTGGAATACCAAACAGATAAACAAACAAACACCAATGGGTGTTGAAGGTTATTACAAGTAAATGACCATCAAACAAGGAAGCGGGGTTTTTTTTATCCTTTTACGGCACTTATGTCTGTACCATTGTAACGAATCTTTAGTTATGAAAATAAGGAACACAACTGGATGAAGTGCACCAAATTTTCCTAGGTTGTAAGAAAACTCCTGCATATTGCCAGTCCCCCCCCCCCCCCCTAGTAATGCATGAACATGAGTATCGTACAGATACTGGCCAATCTCTCTATCCAGTCGACGACATTAAACGAAGAGAAACAAATCTGAAGCAAAAGTCGCATCCCAAACTGATTTGAATTTGACAATGACTGTCGTGGATCCGACATGATACGATTCCGGGCTTTCTTTCGTCAATATTATGGGGTAATACTTTTTTTGAATTATTATATTTTTCTTTTGATAGGGATCGAGTTGTAGTTTGGTTTAGGTTTAGAGTTGCAATTAGGCTTGGGTCCATACCTTAATCCAAATTTAGAAATTTAACCTATGTGATTAGGCCTAGGGCAAATTGCTTTGTAAAATTTACTATGCAATCGGTTCGTCTCTCTCCGTATTTTAATATTCCATTTTTCGTGTTTTGTTATTTGTTTTGTTTTTTAATCATAATAGAGAAGCGCTGGCTGAGGGTTGATATCAACAGTTTGGCACGGACCATTGTGAGTCAAACGGATAATGCAGGAGGAGGTTTGTAGATAATTTTTGTTTTCTCCTCATTTATACAAAATGCCGGGCAGGTGGGCCGGTGAGGGTGTGGTCAAGGGTGGATACCTTCGACAGGCTCTACCTTCTAAAACCCCACTGTACTACTTGTAGCTACTTGCTCCCTATATAGAAAACAATGCCTAAGCGGTGACCATTGGCTCCCCATGATCCTCTTTTTCTTATGTTAATTGAGAGCTGAGTTGATGAGATAGCCACCTGTCAGTGACCACGCTGTGTGGTCTAATCCCTCCTGGCCAAACTAGTACATACGGCCTTTAAGATTCCCCATTATTTATTTGATTGGTAAGCTTACATAAATGGAGCATTGGAAGAAAAGACAAGTTATATTAGCCATCATTTCGTTCGTCTCTCATAAGACTTTCAAGTCTAGTAATAGAGTATCTTTTCGAAGGTTCTTTTGAGAACGAGGTAAAATATCAAAATAACTTGATGCATCATTATTTTCCATAATCAGACTGGGGTGCTTGGAACTCATGGGCGGAATGTTCGACCACGTGCGACGTGGGCTTCAGGAACAGGAACCGGATCTGCCTCAGCAGCATCGGAGCCTGTGTGGGAAGCGCGGAAGAGATAGAGGACTGTACCCTCAAACACTGTGACAAGGAAGCAGGTATGGAACGGGGCGCGTCTTTTTTCCGTAAGGTAGCCAGGCCTAGAATGCATATAATTTTGAATATATGAATATTTGCGTTGGGAGGGTGAGGTGGAGATCAAATTCAAAATTAAATCGGCCAGATTCTGGACTAAGTTAACCAGTATGTCGCAATGATTATGGGCAATTTACGACCTGGGTAGTCATTCGTTTACGGTAAGCCTCCCGATTTTGTCGCAATGTCACTTATTTAAAGTAAACTTAGCTTTGCATTTGTAATTTTTGTATGAAATCTCATATTGGATAAATCATCGCATCAGATTCTGTGTGCGTGCGTATCATGAATATTGATGACTAGCGCATGACGTATATAGGTCCTATTGAGCCAATCAAATGCAGCCAAGCAAATTTCCTTATACACGGAAGAAAAAAAAGACGCGAACGGCATCCTTTGAACCATCGGGTCATCGCGTTCGGTCGGGTGGTCGCGCGTTACACGACCTTTCGTAATACGAATGCGGAAGATCACGCGACCTTTCGTAGATTCGCCGTAGAGTCTTCACCAAGTGTTGGGTAAATTGGACCAGAGCATTTGTAAATGAGAGGGGTTTTATTAATTGCACAAACATATACTTCCAACATTTCGTGAATAAAGAGGCACGTTTTCACAAAAGGTCCGGTAATGCGACCACACGACCCGACGCGATGAGCCGATGAAACGAAGTAAGCCCAGGTAGGCCTATTATACTAGAACGCGGTCTTTAGGCCGGGTAAAATTGATTCCTATTTCGTCGTCCGGATTGTTTCTTCTTCCGAAAAATGCGGTTAAGGGGGTTCTATGTTATTCGATATTTAATATATTTTTGTATACAGGAATGATTTTGGGTTAATTTTAGCACAAATTTCGTTAATTCATATTCCATTAATTTGTACACCCACTGCAGATCAAACACGGCAAGATCGCAATAAAATAATGAATGAGTTTTGTCAAAAACATCGCCAGGATGTCTTGATATTCTTATTCATTTCATTTGAAAACAAAAATATAAAATGAGAAAAAATAATCGAGGCGGCCGAGAAAAAAAAAGGAAAAATGAGGGAACGAGAAACTAGAAGTTAATTTTTATTTGGCCTTAACTATAGTTGACAGTTTCGAAACGTTTGGTCGCATGTTAAACTGATATCTGATCAAAACAACCGCACAACCCCTGCCACCACCACCATCAACAACAACAACAACAAAACGTATTAATTCGAGAGTCCTCAAGAAATATTCGCATTGTTTCCATTACTCTTATAGCTAGGATCATGCATTACCACAACGTATTTTCAATGTACTTACCAATTTGTTCATGTATAATAATCTTTGCATCTTTCTCAGGGGTTTAGTTTTTTTTCTTCAACGGTGTCTATCCTGGAAAATCAAAATCTTATCTTCTTCTTCTTCTTCTTCCTCTTTTTTTTTTCCTTCTTCTTCTCTCCTTTTTTTTCTTATTCATGTCCTCCTACTTTTCCTCCTTCTTTTCCCTTTTCTTTGCTTGGATAAATGTAAGAAATGTTATCGGGAATTATGTAGGCCTACGGTCTGATATCTCGCCATTCAAAAGGGTTTACAATACTTTACGTTCTTTCATTTGTTTAGATTTTGATTATATTTCATAATTATATCCTAATGTCCTCTGGCAAGATATTAATCTACACTTGCCACTCTCCACCCAGGTGTTAAACGGGAACCGGTTGGATGGAATTCCTTAAATGCTGTGAGCGTCGACATCGGTAGCCTAGCTTATGCTATGGTCACATTACCCAAAAGTAGCCTGCTCGGCGACCGAGCGGCAAGTTTTTAACCAATTCTGCCCGGCGGCTGCCCGGCTACCGAGCGGCGGCCTCCCAGGCATCGCTCGTTTTTAGGGCATCGCTCGGTCGCCGCTGAAGTTTTAGCGCGGAGTTAAAATTTGGGCGGCGCCTGCTCACTTTTCACTCGCCGCCCAAAATACGCTCGGTGCCTGGGCGGTCGCCGCCCGGCACAGACCTAATTGCTGGGCGATGCCTAAATTCCAGCAGCAACCGAGCAGGCTACTGATCGGTCGGTCGCTGCTCAGATTTGTGACCATAGCTTTAGCCGGGTAATGTTGGAGCGCCTTGAGGACCTCGTAGGTCGATACGTGCGCTATATAAGAATTCAATATTATTATTATTATTATTATTATTATTATTATTATATAAAACATAACCCGGTTTGATTCCATGTTCTTCTAATCAGGATTCCTGTCGTGGGGTTCATGGGCTTACTGGACTAAATGTGAAGAGAGTGTCGATTTTTGCTACAGGAATCGTGAATGTCCTTACAGCACTTCCGATAAAGGTAAGTCTATTTTTATTTTGTCCCCGTCACTGTAAACAACAAATGTTTAAAAAAGTAAAATGTGAGCAAAGAGTCACAACTTTATTGTTGTACACTTTCTTCAGGGCAGGGTTTCACAACGATTAAGATTGGCTTTAAGTTGGACTTAATTGTGGCAGTCCGTTCATGCAACTGTTTGCCCTTACCATTATTATCTTTAGATTTAAAAAAAAAATTCAATAATGAATTATCAAAAATGTTATTTCTGTAGGTTTGTGACCACGTCCCTTGAGAGACCAATGCCAGCAAATGGTGAGAGCAAACAGTGGCATGAACGGCCTGCCATAGTTAAGTCCAATTCAAAGTCGATCATTGTCTTTGTGAAACCCCCCCCCCCCCCAGGAATTATAAAAAGGCATCTAGTCGCACAACAATGAGCTTATTCTGCTATTCCGAGTAGAAGAAAATAACATGCAATCAACAGAAAGAATAGAGAGAGAAAAAGGGGGAAAAATTTCCTTCCGCGATAAAATCATGTTCCATGCTAAATATTGTGTTTTCCTCGCGTTACGAAATCACTGATCTATAGATTGAAATCGATTTTAGTTGATGAAACTTCCCCCTCCCCCCTGCTTAAATAAATAGGTGACAGAGGCGACGTGGTAGATTCCTTTTCCAACACAAAATATCCTGAATTATTTTTACCCAACGGGGTGAATCTTAAAGACCGTCAACACTACTGGGCCAGAAGGGATTAGACCACACAGCGAGGTCACTGATAGGTGGCTATCTCATTAACTCAGCTCTCAACTAACATAAGAAAAAGAGAAAAAGAGGATCATGGGGGACCAACAGGCACCGATTGGGGAAGTTTTCTATATAGAGGGAGCAAGTAGAAACAAGTAGGACAGTGGGGCTTTAAATGAAAGAACTGTGGTGTTGCCATACAGCAGTCAGGTTGGGGGGGGGGAAGGGGGCAAAAATATGCCCTCCCCCTTCTTTTTTATAAACTTTTATTTGCGCAACAGGATGCGTCGTTTCAATAACCTTGTTTGTCAAAACAATTGTCAATTTTTTTAAATGATACTGAGCAGAGTTTCGAGAGGCATGCCCAGGAAAGTCTTCCCAGTCAGTGCCTTGTCACGCAGACGGATGCGAGGAACCGGAGGAAGAAGAAGAAGAATTCATACCTGTAGGGCAAGAGTTCAAAGGTGAATTTCTATTATTTCTATAATGTCTATAATCTTTCTTCAAAACCATATATATACCTAGAGAATCAGAGGGGGCACATAATAATTGGCTAACATCCCCCCCCCCCCCCCCAAAAAAAAAAAAAAAAAAAAAAAAAAACTCACAGCGTAGCCGGCCTACCTCCACTTTACAAAAACACGCCCACTTTTACCCCATTTACACCCACACAAAATCTCCTTTTAAATGGGTAATTTTTCAGTATTACCCTCATTTCGTTTCAAACTTTGTTGACACCCCCCCCCCCCCCCTCAAAATGAAGTCGACTTTAAATGGGCAAGGAGATCGTGCCCCCAAGCGCTTTAATACGGGGCTTCGCACACAGTCATTATAGCAATCAAGTCTTCATATCTGTGCCATAGATAGTTGAGAGATACTTTTGTTACCGGAAATTCCCTCTGGTTGGAGGGATCGAACTACTATTTAGAGCTCCATGCCAGCGAGTACCCGTGAACGCGCGTGTCATAACTATATAAATACGCTATGGCTTGTTTCATTTCTTGTTCCTTTCTTGCAGGGTACCGGGAACAGCAGGAAGGACCAATGCAGGCACCACCCAACAGGGCTGGGAAAAGGGGTGCTGCTGCCGGTGAAAGCAGTGCACTTGGGATCGGATCTATTGCGGCTCTAGCAGGAATGGCTTACATGGGGAAGATGTAAGTTATCAACACTGCCTTATAAAAGAACAAAGTTTGGCTACATGCAGAGTTGATTTTGATAACTGGGCACTTTCATTCTAAGAGCGGACAGACTTTAGGATAGTTTTGTCAAGTTATGATAGGCGTAAAGTACTCGTCAACTTCTAAGTGAACACACTAGAATTCTGTCATCATGCCCTTAACTTTCTCTTCTTCATCATGACTAACGTCATCTCTTTTCCGCAAATGTTAAAGTTTTACCGCGAACATTGATGACTTTCTTTCTTACGATCATATATTCACCTTTTTTGGAGATTTAGAACTACCTTGAAATATTATTGTTTTAAGCGATAGTTTTCATGTTATTCATGTTCACCCATTAATAGCACTGAAATCATTAACGTTGTATTTTACTTGACCTGTGCCTTAATGTCGTGCTTCCTTTTCAGAGTTTTTATCAAGTTCCGGAAAAAGCAGAAAGCAAAGAAAAATAAGGATGAAGTAAAAGTGTGAAGGATTCAGAGATCTCAATCTCGATCGTTATATCAGTGCTCTTCAGAATGTATACAGTCAAACCTGTCCTAATGGCCACCTCTCTATAAAGGCCATCTAGCTATAGTGGCCATGTTTTTGTTGCCTCCCTTGGGGAAGAAGTGTGTGTTGCAGAAACTGTCTTTAGAAAGGCCGCCTGTCCACAGTGACCAATGACTCTATTTCCCCTAGGGTGACCTTGATAAACAGGTTTGACTGTATTTCAAGAAATAAAACATTTGAATTATCTGGTCCTGGTCTACTATTCCTGGTCTAGTGGGTTGTTGGTGTCATTCACAGTCATACCTGGGATGGGTATGAACACAGTAGGAAAAGAATGTGTTCACACAGACAACACTTAAATTGCTTCAAGTAGCAGGCACACGTCATATTATGTTGGTCATGTTGCCTAAAGGAGTGTGGGATACTGTGAGACTCGTAGAGGCCAAGGTCTACTGCACTTCACGTGACACAGCAAAAGACTGACAGAGCTATATAGGCTATATATGCTCTGAGGTGTATGGATTTGTTTTTAAATGTCAAACAGAGCTATGTACTTAATTGAGGACTATAGGTCATAATCTGACTTAACATTATAATGCACTCCATGTTTCTACCTCACCACAATGTAACACGTGAAAATGTGAATACATTCATGCCGATGTGAATACATTCATGCCAATGTGAATACATTCATGACGATGTGAATACATTCATGACGATGTGAATACATTCATGCCGATGTGAATACATTCATGACGATGTGAATACATTCATGCCGATGTGAATACATTCATGACGATGTGAATACATACATGACGATGTGAATACATTCATGACGATGTGAATACATTCAGGCCAATGTGAATACATTCATCACAATGTGATTACATGCTCTATAGTAATATGAAGGAGAGTTTAAAGTCCCCTCTGGGATCACACTCGGGAGCGTTATTACACTCTAGTTATCTCTGTGATCTCATAGCGTCATAATGGTCTCGGACCACACCTATATTTAATTCATTTTGTTTTAATTAATATCTCTGAAATGTTAATTACCCCATATTTATTATCTTATTGAACTATATCTGTACAAATGTACGTTTTATGCTTATAATGTTATGCCCTGCTTTGGCAAATCCATTTTCCTAGGCCATGTATGCTATATTTTGATACATCTCTGTATAATTGTGATCTATGTGCACTACTGTCAATTCTGATTATGAAATAAAATAATGCTGACTTACTGATATGACAAGTGTAATCTTAAGCTTTATACGTATCTCTGTTATCCTTTCCACATTACCGTTATTTGAGCTATGTTAATGTTTAAGTATGTAATGGATTGTTGATGCATTCTCTGTACAAGTTTTTCATATTTATTTCTTTATTGTACAGCGCTTTAAAACAGTTGTTGCATGATAGCGCTTTATAAATACGGTGTACTACTATTACTTGTTTCCTCTGGAAAAGGCGCTAAATAAATCCAGTTATTATTATTAAATCTTATTCGACACTGTGATCAAATTAACTGTAGTCAACTGAATTATCCACTATACAAAGTGTCCACTTTTTGTTACATGATGTACAGATAGTTTAAACACGGTTTGAAGTACATGTGTATCAAATCAAACTGTGGGGCATCTACTATGTCATTCTCTTTGTACACAGTGTCCACACTGTGTGACACAATGTACGGAGAGTGTGAACATAGTTTGGAGACACGTTCAAACACTGTTGGAAGTGTATTCAATCAACTGTGATCACACTCTCTCTGGCGCGTTCACTCTTCTAATTTCATCTGCTACTACTACGTCACACTTATAGGTCAACTAATCAGTTGTGTGAAAACACATTCATTCAAGACTCTTAAAGTCAAATCTACTGTAATCAAGATATGGTATATCCATACGACGTATGGTCATGAGTCCCTCAGTGTGATCACAGTTGCAGCAGATGTCCACCACTGTGAAAGTGTATCACTGTGGTCAGGCTGGTGCGTTCACCCTTCTGATTTCATCTGTTACCACAACTTCACACAAGGTCAATTAATCAATTGTGTGAACACACCCGGCCTGGAACACACGTTCATTCAAGACTCTTAAAGTCAAATCTACTGTAATCACAATATGGTATATACATACGCTGTATGAGTCCTTCGGTGTGGTCAAAGTTGCAGCAGACGTCCACCACTGTCAATGTGTTTCAACTGTGGTCAGACTGTGGTCATCTTTGAACACAATAATCGCCTATTCAATAGTGTGCACACATATCCGCAACTCAAATGAAATGAACTTTAATCACAATATGATGCATACACTGTATCATTCTCACGGTTTTATTAGACGATCATCACTATGAGATTTGTACTGTACTGTGGTCAGGCTGTGGTGATTTCACTCTGATTTAAATATAGAGAATGACACACTTTTTCAAATAGATCTACAATACAAAATTATTTTATTAATTATTTCTGATTTTGTGAGTGTTGCTGGAGGGGGGACTGTGTCTGTATAGGGTATTCAATATTTAATTATACTTTTGTATCCATTCTGTTTCATTTTCATTTGTTATGTTCAGGTGCTTTTCGTTTTACAAGCCTTTTTGCTTTTTTAAGTTATCCTTTCATTTAGTATTTTGCCTATATGTGTATCTATGCCTGCTATATGTGGTTTTAGGTTTGTTAAAGGGATAGTTGAGTTCTGTTTTCAGACCGCAAATGCATTCAAAGTGCATAGTTATTGCTCTTAGTCTTATATCTATGACATTTTATAGTGCCCTTTGAGAACCTAAAATTGCTATGAAGGTAATTTAAGACCCCAAAATGTGTGAAATTTAGCCAATACGATCATACCAATTCAGCTCCACTTTAAAAAGAACACGGTTACCGTTAATTAATTATTTAATTAAAAATAACAATGAGCCGGCTTATTGTGGGTAATATAAGCAAAACACGAAAATGCCAACAAAAAAGCCAACACCGGCATTGTCTGAAATACGACGTCAAAGGCGTTATTTCGTTTTTTCAACGGTTTTTTCAAAATAAATAATATTTGTGGTGGTACACAAGTATTAGAAATCGTTATATTTCAGCCGTCTCTGAACCGATTTTGATCAAACAAAGATGATTTTGTCATTTTAATATTATGTTCTTTCAAATTTGAACACTCAGTTTTTCATTATCTCACCAAAAAAAAATATTTTGTGTAGCGCCCTCTGCAACAGAACTCAACTATCCCTTTAATGATAAATAACAATTAAAATCATATATATATATCAACTGTTGAACACAGTGCTGACAAGCTTTCAGTTTCAAAAAATGTTCTTAAAATCCTTTCTATAAAAAAAAGAAATCGATGGCGAGTGTTTTGACACGGTGTTTCAAGCCGGGTTGTACAGTGAAAATGTTATGTTATCTATGGGAGCATTATATTGATGAGATATACCCAATAAATTAAAGTGGTTCACTATACTCTGTGATCACCTAATTGTGTTGTGCGTTAGCATGTGCTACATCTTGAGAGTATGGAATGTCCTGTATTTTGTGCATTTTGCAAGATTTCAGAATACAGGCTAAATGGTAAATAAGTTACAGGATCACCGTACAAGTGTTTCAATTGTTTGAAATTTTTCACTTTTTATCTGCAGTGTGAGTCTAAAAAAAGTTTACACCTAGAAAATTGCTAATTATTTTTAAAATCATCTATTAACAGTATTAACCTTGGATTGAGAGTCAAGTGAATGAACCACTATACCCCCATACACCTCCTTTTAAATATACTGAAGTTAGCTAGTTTGTGGTATGAAAGGGGCACGCCCCCTCCCCCTCCATCGAGTGGTGATAAAACATGACAAGAAAGAAAAAGAAAGACACCAGAGAAAGGGAAAGAGGGAAGGGGAAGGATGACCGAGTAGATGCTAGGGTGACCTCCCGCGCATCCCTCATCAGAGGGGCGTTTCATAACCAATAAGAAGCAAGCATTTCAGTACACTCTTAATGTCAGCGAGTAAATTGTGCCGAGTAAAACAAGTTGAGTAACAAAATGAGCAATTCAGTACTCAAGCTGGAGTAAGACCTTGATTTTAGTGGTACTCGTCACCCGAGTAATTTGTTACCTTCGATAAAGAGTAAATCAATGACTCAACATTGAGTACGAATTTCGTTTGTATCAATTTTGAGTAAACTACGGTTGGGTATTACGCTGCGGCAGGTGATAAATAAATCAACATTGATCTCTTACCCGAATTTACCTCGGGTGCGAGTGAAAGTTGGATCGATGGAAAGTGCAACTAGCTGTCAATATGCATGTGACACCTGTTCTACACATTTTTACATAATAGCAGCTGTATGTTCCTTTGTCTACCTAAGGAACTGGATATTTTGTACTCTTTCATTGTCCGTCATGTGCATGTCTCGTGCATGCATGTGCGCGTGCAGAAAGATGCGAAAGAACTGAGATACACTCTTAGAAAAAAGGGTTCAAAAAAGGGTGCAAAATAAGAGTTTGCACCCTTTACATAAAAATGAACCCTATTGAAGGAAAAGGGGTTAAAAAAGGGTGCAATATAAGATTTTGCACCCTGCCCACAAAAATGAACCCTATCGACCAAAAGAGGGTGCAAAATAAAAGTTTGCATATTGCATGCATTATTCATGATTACTTTCCACGTGTTCACATAAAAATACATTTATCATGATTTGTTAAGCAAATTATGACAATGCACATCAATTTTTTGATTTTGTATTTTCCTTTGGCAATCATTAACCAATATATTATTTTGTCTGATCATGTTACAATTACATTCACGTTTTAGCAATAGATATATTGATTATATGATTACTAACCAAGAAACATCATGCATGTTTAATATGTATTTGTGTACGAGTAAATTTTACCAGTATTCCTCGATGATGGGTGCAAGATTGCACCTTTTAAAGGGTGCAGGATTGAACCCCTAAAGGTGCTGCTATTGCATCGGTTTGCACCCCTAATGGAGTAAAAACATGTACTTAACTTAGTACATGTTTTTACTCAATATTGATTGAGCAACTAAGCGTTACCCAGAAAACATACTCAATATTTGAGCAAAAAAATCGCTCAAACAATTTGAGTCAAAACATGTACTCGTTAATTGAGTAAAATTTGGCTCAACTCATGAGCAGTTTCTTACTCGACATGAGTTGATTACGTTTCTACCCAGTATTGAGTAAAAAAGGAAACCGCTAAACAAAGAGTAAATATTGAGTAAAGGTTGACTCATTCAAACTGAGTAGAGATTTAGTCTTTTATTGAGTAATATTTTTACTCAACAGATGGGTAGATTTGTTACTCAACACATGCTGAGTAAAGTTTACTCAAAAGTCGGGTGGTTTCCTTTTGACCACCCAAAAGAATAAAATTTTGACTCAAATTGAGCAGTTTTTTTTTAGAGTGTAGCTTATAACAAAAACTGTCATTTGTCACTGATGACAAGTTTTGTGAAACGCCCCCCAGTAGCATTGTAAATTTAAATTTTCTTTTTCGGAAAGAAATGCCTCCACCCCCATCGTAGTCCCTCAGTGGCGAGGCTATAAGCTATAACGATACGATGTAATGCGGCCTATTGCTACTCTAATAAAACCGGAATAATATATAAAAGACAATTAAAACAACAAATGGAAAAGCTACTGCCCTTCTTATATGCTTGAAAGATGTATACATAACTCTAAATATGGAGGAAAAAATTATCACAAATTCAATTTGTTGAGCACATCATAATATAGGTTTTCCCGCCCAACTTCGTAAACTTAGCATCCGAATTAACGTTACGTTCATTCAAGTTCGTGCGAAATTGAATGACTATGTAGATCAACATTCAAAAAGCTAATTGCGTCGTTCAATTTGATTTAGTAGCATGCGATTTCATACTCTTGCCACGGAGACGTGCAAAACGAGCATTCAATTTAGAAAAGCGTGCAAAGAGCATTCAAATTCGCGCCGGACAGACGGTGGTATGTATTCAAGCATTCAATTTCGTGATTAGGCATCCATATGTGACATTTGTGCATTGCTTTTCATTTGATGTTAATTTGTCACTTAATATACTTCAATCTGTTTGAATAATTAATGCTAAGTTTACTTGTAGGAATGACATGCGTATTTGTTAGCAGATATCTGTCATTACACATGTAACTGTCCCCAGAGAATGTGCATAATGTGTGACTTCTCTTCTTAGCACAAGCTATATATACACATATCCTGGACAGCGGTAGAGTTGAACTTCAGACATGGACATGATGGAAACAAAATATAGGTTTTCCCGCCCAACTTCGTAAACTTAGCATCCGAATTAACGTTACGTTCATTCAAGTTCGTGCGAAATTGAATGACTGTGTAGATCAACATTCAAAAAGCTAATTGCGTCATTCAATTTGATTTAGTAGCATGCGATTTCATACTCTTGTCACGGAGAAGTGCAAAACGAGCATTCAATTTCGAAAAGCATGCAAAGAGCGTTCAAATTCGCGCCGGACAGACGGTGGTATGTCTTCGTGCATTCAATTTCATGATTAGGCATACATTTGTGACATTTGTGCTTTGCTTTTCATTCGATGTTGATTTGTCACTTAATATACTTCTGTTTGAATAATTTTATGCAAAGTTTACTTGGAGGAATGACATGCGTATTTGTTCTGTCATTACACAGGTAACTGTCCCCATAGAAGGTGCACAATTTGTGACTTCTCTTGTAAGCACAAGATCTTGGACAGAGGTAGAGTTCAGGTTTAATAGACATGGACATGATGGAAACAAAATACAATGATGAATAAAGAAAAAGATCTTAAATGAAAAGAAAGAAAGTTCACCTACTCAATCAAGATTGATCAAAACAAACCATTTAAAAAATAACCCCTAAGGCATTTATAATGAAAAATATGAAGATATGAATAAAGTGATGTTTCAACAAAAATAAAGAATGTCGAAAGAAAGAGAAAATATAAAATGCAACATAAATATATCAGATAAATAAGAAGATTGTATAATTTGAAATCATGTCAGAAAAGATCATAGAGAAAAAGAATAAATAAATGAACATGAAAAAGAGAATATTGGAATAAACATCGAGCCTCATACAATTATGAGGTCTAGTTTTAATTTGAATGACCCGATTGCGAAAGAGGTTGCCCATAGACGAAAATGAAACCGCAATTCGCCAAAGAATTCTCCTCCCATGCAACATTGGCGAAATTGAATGACGCTTACGCATTTCCAAATTGACTGAACCAAGCTTTAATTTGAATGTGCATGTTTAGAAAACTCGGTGACTCGAAACGAAATTGAATGCAAAAAGTTTAAAAATGAAACAGGGGAGCAACGAGTGGAGAAAATTCGCACGAACATGAATGCACGTTAGTGAAATTGATCGCTGCTTTGACGAAATTGGCCGGGAAAACCTATAATTATTCTGTCACCATTTTCCCCCCCGCTCGTATAATTAGAAGGAAATGTGTATTACATCAATCGAGGAACCAATAGAGGCCCGCAATCATAGCTTTTTGGAAATAATTTTGGTCCGCCTGGCAATATCAATAATAAAGATAGATTTATTGAGCGCATAATAAACAGAAGTTTCTCTATGCGCTTTACAAAGTAAAAAAAATAGGCATGTACAAGTATATTCAAATAGCTACAAGAACGAAATATAAAAACCTTAAACCAAAGAGTATCTCTTAAGCGCCACTTAAACTTAAGCGCCATATGAGCACCGAAAGGTGGATCTGTGCGCTATACAACTATAGCCACTTTTATTATTATTATTAATAAAGACATAGCTATAAGAGTATTAATTCATTACGAGCAAAGTTAAAGGTATTACAAAGTTTTGGTATGGGGTCATGAATTTGGTTCAAATTAACATATTGGAAGCATATGCGTTCCTACAATATTCATTGATCGTTGTCCCGGTTGAAATCGAGTCTAAAGTTATAAAATTATAAATAATAAACTCTTTGTGTTGTATAGCTCCCTCTCAAGGTCAAGAAATAAATTTAGCTATGAAACAATGTTTCCTGACTAAAAATCGACCGATTAGCTATTCCCGTTTGGAAATGATATATCACAACTACATATTCTGAGATTTTTTCATGGTCGCAGCTACCATTGTACGGCCGTAGGCGCTATTTGAAATATATCCAAATTTACCGGGAGCACCGGTAAATTTTTATATTCAATTTTTTCTCGAAAACAGAAGTGTTTTAGGGATTTTTCTTTTAGTGCTTATAATACATCCACAGGGACATCCAAATATATCAAAATTGTAAAGATTCACTATCTACCCAATTTTCAAAAAAATTCCCAAAACTTTGTATTACCTTTAATACAGATAGCAAATATGTATTAAAAATCAATTAGAATAACACATTATAATACATTAATTAGTTGCAATGTCAACAATTACCAACGAAACAGGTAAGCTTTGAGAAGGGTTTTGAGAAAAGATAGGATCGAGACTGCAAACTTGCTATTAATTGGAGGACTAGCGATTGATTCGGATCAATTACAAATCATTTTATAAGACGGGGCCCAGATCGACCTAAATGGGGTTGGTTATAAAATAGGCCTATTCCTGTTGTTTACAAACAGTTTTCAATGCTATTTATATTTCCGCTGATATAGTCTATTCACCCCGTCTGTTTATTGTGTTGGATGGGGCGATAGGAAGAAAAGATGCACGTAGATGATGTCAGAAAGTAATAAGATGCTAATGGCATCCCTAACGTCACTCTTCGTCTCCGCTTTGACGTCATTGGGATACAATAGCGCTCGTTTGCGAGAATTATCTAAGGAGAATGCACGCAAAATGTACACAGCTATCTGAGCGCGCGTCGATGCGTCCGCGGTTTCGTGATGGTGAATATGTTTTGTGCGCACAATTATCTTAACGAAGGATGCGGATTTTTTTGTGAACAAGATGGGAGATTTGGATTTTGCCGAAAATGACTGGGAAACTTCGAAAAAATGTTCGGCATTTCGATCAACGATGGATTCGTATAGGTTGGTTCTAAATTTGACTTTCCATTTAAATGAAGAATGACAAAACGATGTATTAGCTGTATAAATTGGATTTAAATTAATTATTGTAGTCCCGCGTGTTCAAATTTGTGTAGGCCTAGGTCTAGCTGTTTTTAATCTCGCCCCATTTTGTTAGAGTTTTACTGTCCCAATTACTAACACCAAGAAAGAAGCAAATAATACTAGTACATTTTTTAGGCTGTAGTCGTTCTCGTAAAATAAGCAATCTCTTACTGAGTTTGTTCACTTGTAATTGTATGCAATTCTCATGCTGACTGCTGAACAGCCTGAAGCTGAAGTGAAGTGATGTTGTTGTCTTCCAGCTGCATTAGTTAACTATCCTGGCTGTGTATTTAAAACTGTTCTATTGATTCTCAACATTTCAAACACCGCTGTACAAAACTCAATCGATTTCACTAAAAATCTCAAAATAATTAGCACTTTGTTTGGACTTAGATTAGAAGTTAGCACTTAGACTGAGACTTCGGTGGTGGTAAGCGTTTTTATTATTATTAGATCTATTTCAAATTATTCTTTTTAACATCGGTAAGTTGAAAAAAATTGTATTTTACTGCTATTTAGGTGTCATCAATTGTCACTAAAGTACCAATCTTGAGTTTTGTACAGTGGTGTTTGAAATGTTGAGAATCAATAGAACAGTTTTTAATACACAACCAGGATAGTATGCAGCTATGTGTTCATAAGTACATTTAAGGCATCGTTTAACAATGTTAAATATGAGATGCACGGCCCTACGTGTTATCAGTGTCTGTGATATGGTGTAATATTGAAGCCCTAAAAAAAATTGTGCTTCAAAATGATCAAGAAGGGCCTCGAAAAAGTAAAAATCTTTAAGTGACCGGTTTTACCATACTCGTTTTCCCCAATAGACTGTAGTGTTATGAAAACCGTTTGGCAAACGGTTTTCAAAATTTGTAATTCGATTCATAAATATCTTGATAATCAGACAGGCGAACGGCTTGTAAAAGTCATGGGGTTCCTGACTGACCTAAAGGTTTATAATTATCATTGCAGCATGAGCTAAATCCCAGATTTTTTTTGAGAATCTGAGACAAAGTTACCGGATCCCTTTAAATGAGAATCCAGCTTATTTTTGCCATTTCCTTTGTGTTATCAATTGTCCAAAGTCCAAATGACCCATCTATTGCATGATTGTAAAAGAAGTTGGGTTTAATTTGAGTCACTGTTGTCTGAAAGTGCACTTTTGAATTATGTAGCACTGAAACGCTTGCACAAGAAGATAATGATGGAGAGGTGTTGAAGTCAAGTGGAGAAGTCATTAGCTGGTCTGTGAAGCATATAATTGTGGAGTGCCAGACAGTGCCTGACAGACATGGGCACTAATGCCTGACAGACATGGGCACTAATGCCACACTATACAAGAACCCATTATTATTATTATTATCTGTCTTCTTCTTGTCCTTATTTTGATGTTGTTGTTGTTATCATTATAAATGCTTTTATTTGTATTGTTATTATTATTATCATTATTATTGTTATTATTATTATTACTCACTGTTACTGTTACTATAACTCTTATACATCTCACTCCTAGATCCTAATCAAATGATTGGTCATGCGTGGTCATGTGGGATTGATTTACTGAGACTATTCCATGTCTTTCATAAAAGTACTATCCAACAATTTTTTGGTGCATGTTTTCACTCATTCATTAAATGATCTATCTGCACTTGTTGAGGCTGTATGCATCTATTGCACTCATCCTAACGGCTCCATGCGATAGATACACACGGCCTCACGAACTAAGGTGCCGATAGATCGTATAATGAACTCATGCGCATGCATCATCTGTATAGTAATAACTGGCACTAAATAGTGCCATATAACTTTTAAAAATCATGCTAAATTTTAATCTTGTTTATATTTTTTCTCTGGCAGTTATAGATTGACCCATGATCTGAGTTTGGACAGCTTTCAAAGCGATGACATATTTAGTTACGAGAATACAGGGAGGTCTTCTCCAACAGGTTCAGTCTTCAGTAACGACTCATTCACATTATGCAGTAAGTCCGACCCCTTCCAAGTTTTGAACAGTTGTCATGAATAATAATAATACATTATATTGAAAAAGCACTTCATACTAATGTTTCTAAGCGCAAGAAAAAGAAGAAAAGAAAAGGAAGGAAAGGGAGAGACATACCAAAGAAACATGTTAAAAATATTGAATTACAAGTAAACGGCAAAGAAGAATATGACATTAAACATGTTGATACGAGTTTTTCCCAATTTGATATTGTGACGTCAGAAGCGGGGCTTTTAGCTTGATTCTGCTTTCAGGTCGTAGAGGGCGGGATTTGATTCTGTGGAGCTACTGATTTACGTGTTTTGGACATGTTTATTACACTGAAAGTCTACTGTTATTTTTGTTTTCCTGAGACAGCCCAATGTTGTTGAATCACTCATTGGTATCATCGCAAGGGCATTGTTGTCGAGTCGTCATTGCAGTTGGGCTTAGTAATACTCATTACGTCACCGTTCCTACATCAGTAGCTCCACAGGTGATCCTGCCTAGAAGGCATCATGTGTCAGCACTGTTGGTATGGCACATACACGAGAAGGTTGGTCATCAAGGCCAAAATCATGTTTTGGCAGAGCTCAAGCAGTACTATTGGATTCTGGGAGCTGGGGTCCTGGTGAGAGGCTTGGTGAGAAAGTGTGTTACTTGTCGTCGCTACCAGGCCAAGGTCGGCAAGCAGAAGATGGCTGATCTACCTGCCTTCCGAGTAGAAGCTGATGAGCCAGCATTTACTCATGTGGGGATGGACTACTTTGGCCCTTACGAGATCAAGTGTGGGCGCTCTGTAAGAAAGAGATACGGTGTGGTCTTCACGTGCATGACAACTAGAGCCATTCACATCGAGGTTGCCAGCTCCCTAGACACCAGCTCATGCATTGATGCCATCAGACGCATGATGAGCAGGAGAGGACCAATAAAGAGGTTGGTCTCGGACAATGGCACCAATTTGGTAGGCGCTAAAGCTGAGCTGAGGAAGGCGTTGAGTGATTGGAATGTTGATGAAATCTCAAACTTCACGGCTAATCACAGTATAGATTGGAGTTTCAACCCGCCAGGGGCCTCACATCATGGCGGTGTGTGGGAAAGACAAATAAGGACAATCAGGAAAGTACTGCATGCTCTTCTCAACGAGCAGTATTTAAGGACATGTCAGTCGGAGGAGCAGCTTCACACTCTGATGTGCGAGGTAGAGGCAATCATCAACAGCAGGCCTCTTACTCGTGTCTCTGATGATCCTGGAGATCTGGAAGTCATCACGCCCAGCAGTCTGCTACACATGAAGCAGACCTCAGCACCGCCTCCGAGTAAGTCCACTGAGGGAGATGTCTTCGCCAGGAGACGTTGGAGGCAGATGCAGTACCTGGCTGATCTCTTTTGGAAGAGGTGGATTAGGGAGTATCTACCTAGTCTACAGCAACGTCAGCGGTGGCAGCAGCCTGAACGCAATCTGCAGGTTGGTGACGTGGTTCTCATCGCAGACGGAACTGTGCCGAGGTGTTGCTGGCTGATGGGACGCGTTTTAGAAGTGTACCCTGGTAAGCGCGGATATGTACGTAGCGTGAAGGTTAAGACTGCAACGTCGACACTCGTCAGACCCATCGCGAAGCTTTGTTTACTTCTCGAGCAAGAGGAATCGCGATAGACGACTTCGAGAAGTTAGCCATTTTGATTCGTTTTTTAGAGCTGATACAAAATAATTCCAGTTCAATTCAAGATAGGGACTAGTTTAGGTAGCATTGAGCAAGAAACATTCAACTTCTGTGGACACAGCATCTAGTTTAGGTAGCATTGAGCATGAAACATTCAACTTCTGTGGACACAGCATCTAGTTTCGCATAAATGGATTCGGTTTAGATTCGGTTCAACAAGAAGAGACTTTACTACAGTGATATTATACAGATACTTTGTGTTTTGTAGTGACTTGCTGAAATGTGTAATTGAAATGAAGCACAACTCATTTCTAGTTAGAATTACGTTTCTACATATAGTATTCTGATTGTTATTCAATAGTTTTTTGTAATCAGAAGATAAGGAAATGTTTAATTGAATTGAAGCATAACTCATTTCTAGTTAGAATTCAGTTTCTGAAGATAGTATTCTGATGGTAATACAATAGTTTTTGTAATCAGAAGTTAAGGAAAGAAATACAGGTAGTATGTCCTTATTGTCATATTGTTAGTGTTCTGCTATTCGGTAAGGACATATGTTTCCATAGCAACCACCTTTTTTGGATTTAAAGGGACTGTATTCGGTTAGTAAAGGGACTGTATTTATTCGGTTAGGAAATATGTTTCCATAGCAACCACCTTTTTTGGATTTAAAGGGAAGTCTGTATTTATCGAAGTCTTGACATTTCAAGAGAGTGACAGTTTTGTTATACATGTCGGCAGTGAAACGTTTTGGTAAATTCAAAGTATTCGGTTAATTTAAGGGGCCGGGATGTTGATACGAGTTTTTCCCAATTTGATATTGTGACGTCAGAAGCGGGGCTTTTAGCTTGATTCTGCTTTCAGGTCGTAGAGGGCGGGATTTGATTCTGTGGAGCTACTGATTTACGTGTTTTGGACATGTTTATTACACTGAAAGTCTACTGTTATTTTTGTTTTCCTGAGACAGCCCAATGTTGTTGAATCACTCATTGGTATCATCGCAAGGGCATTGTTGTCGAGTCGTCATTGCAGTTGGGCTTAGTAATACTCATTACGTCACCGTTCCTACAAAACAAAATGGCTACATCAGTATTAATCAAAATTTTTAGATAAACTAGATATGGACTCAGATATATAATGTGAAATATGCAAATGCTACTTACAATAAGCTTGTGTGTAAATTATTATATTAAATATTAAATATTATTATTAATGACTCATGAAAGAACTTTTAAAGAGTGAAATATGGATTTTTAAGAGGTTGTTTGATAAATTAATTGGGTATGAATTCATTTATATGACATGGGAGTAGAGAAGGAAATATCTAAAATTATAAAATAATCGTCTTCCCAAACTCCCCTTGTTCTTAAAAGTAATACAAAGTTTTGGGAAATTTTGAAAATTGGGTGGATAGTGATTCTTTACAATTTTGATATCTTTGGAAACCCATGAGGGTGTATTATAAGGACTAGAAAACGTAGCTCCTAAAACAATTCTGCTTTCGAGAAAAATTGAATATGAAAATTTACCGGTGCTCCCGGTAAATTTTGATGAATTTCAAATAGCGCCTACAGCCGTACAATGCGACCAGGAAAATTTCAGAATATGTAGTTGTGATTTATAATTTCCAACCGGGAATAGCTTATCGGTCGATTTTAGTCAAGAAACATTGTTTTAAAGCTTAATTAATGTCTAGACCTTGAGAGGGAGCTATACAAAATAAAGGGTTTATTATTTACAATTTCATAACTTTAGACTCGATTTCAACGGCGACAACAATCACTGAATATTGTAGGATCACATATGCTTTCAATATTATTATTTGACCCAAATTGATGACCCCATATCAAAACTTTGTAATACCTTTAAGAAACATTACTTCACTAGTCTAAGACCCCGTTCTCACTCACTTTGAAATTGGTCTTAGTTCGACCGCTCCAGAGGAACGGGTCTTGAGGAACGGTTTGCGAGCGTACACACTCTGAGCAGTTTTTTATGGCTCAAACCGCTCCACGAGTCAAAGTGGTCTTGTTGCTATGGCAGCTCAGGTCAGCAGATCAAATTTTTCGCGCGCGGAATACAAACCGTATGTACCGTACTACATGTTTCGCACGGAACGTCACTAGCTCACTTCCGTTCAAAGTACGCTTCCGTTCACATTGCACGTTAGAGCGGTCCAAACCGCTCTTAATAAGACCCGTTCCTCAAGACCACCTCGGAAGGTGGTCTTCTGGAGCGGTCCAGAAGTCCACTTCCTGGACCACTTTGAGCGTTCTCACTCACCTAAGAACCGCTCCTGAGGAACGGGTCTTAGTTAGACCGCTCCAACGAAGTGAGTGAGAACGGGGTCTAAGAGACAGCGCCTTATATCCTTTGGAAAAAGCGCTATATAAATGCAATTATCATTAATATTATTATTATTATTAAACGTTGGAACTTTCCTTGTATATGTGGACCACTTTAAGTACTATCACTACATCCACTCCATCCCTCCCTTTTATCAAACCCATGTTTTGTTTTGCTCTCCTCCTAGATAAGCCTAGGAGGATAGGCTCCACGTCCAGCTCTAAAGATGGCTCCCAAGCAGAAAAGCTTCGAGAGGACATGATAGAGCTCGAGCTCTCCGAGGGGAGCAGATCTTACCCCCTCGAGGGGGGCGTGGAGGACTCTGGGGATGAGGCGCAGAAGCTACTCTCCATCCTGGATGAAGGAAGGAAGGGCAGGAAAACAGATGAGAAGGAAAAGGAAGAGTGTCAAGATGGAGAGAAGGGGAGGGGATCACCCAGTAAAACGAAGGAAAGTTCTAGAAGAAGGAAAGCAAGTTCCAAGGTGAGAAACGAAAGCAACTAAAGGCTATGAAAATAATGAGAGGAGGTAGTGATAATCATGAAGCTAATGATGATATAGAGACCACCTCTTTTCCACATTTTTAACGTCTTTATAACTTTCTTGTTATTGTTCATGAATTTATTCTTGTTGATGATGAGCTTGTTGTTGCTGTTCATAAATGTATTGTTTTCATGTCAGTGGAAAGAAAATTGATGAATCTTGAATCTTGAGGTGTTGTGGTCTAGTGGATACGTCACAGGACTGTGGATCACATGGTTCGCGGTTCGAGTCCTGCCACAGCACTCATGTCCTTTTTTGGCAAGACATTAATCTACATGTACATTTGCCACTTCCCTTCCAGGTCTTACATGAGTACCCGGTAGGATGCAAACATTAATTGGATTGCCATTTTAAAATGAGACCTGGCTGGAATAATCTCCCGGAAGCACATGTGCTGATATACAATTAAAAAAACAATTACTGTGGTAATAATAAGTTCACTGTAAAGCGTTTAGAAAAGTAGTATTAAGCACTACAAAAATGTGAATATTATTATTATTATTATTGCTAATGATGATAATATTAATGAAAGTAAATAATACAAGGATTCATTTTGATTTTAGGAATAGAGGACGACAGAGGAGCTGTAAAAAAACAAAGATATGGAAAACAAGATTATTGTAAATTCAATCTATTAACTAACTCATTACTAGAAAAGAAACCCATGGCCTAGCTAATGGTGGTGTATAGACTTCAATTCTCTTTAAGAAGCACAACAGATTTAAATCCCTTCCTCATATCAATAGTTTTATTTTTTTATCGAGCACATTGTACTTACTTGCTCTGGCTGTTTTGGAATGAAAACCACTTGGAACATTCTAGGAGTTTAGATGAAGTAGAAAAAAGGTAATGACATATATGAGTGAAACCTATTTTCCTTTTCTTTGCATGGGCAGGAAAACGATCACAATTCAGGTCAAAGGTCAGGTGAGCGTAGGAGAAAATCAAGAAGAAAAGGAAGAAAGTTACCGCAGATGCCAACCCAAGCATCAGGTTGGTCATTTTATCATCTCTTTTTAAAGTGTAGATTTGAAAATTATTGTAATTTTTTTACACTTGTGGATGACTAGTATGGTATGGAGTTTTTATCTGCACCTTCCTCTCTCTCTCTCTCTCTCTCTCACTCTCTCTTCATATTTCTTCCTTCTGCCTGTATCTTTCTATCTTTAGAACATACAAAAACAATTAATTATATGCAGAACTGCACTACTTATAGCTACTAGCGCCCTCTATATAGCAAACAATGCCTTAGCGGTACCCATTGGTCCCCTATGGTCCCCTTTTTCTTGTGTTAATTGAGAACTGATTTCATGAGATAACTAACTGTCAGTGACCATGCAGGGAGGTCTGATCCCTCCTGGCCAAACTAGTGCAGGTAGACTTTGAGATCATTTTTAGAGATGGATATGTGCACTTTACGAATATTGTCATTATTATTATTATTGATATCATACAGCCAACCTCCAATCCGAATTACTTGCCGCCGAACAAAGGCCCCTTGCCTCGCCCACCGACGAATCACAATCACCAACAGACAACTGCCAGCCTCAGTCATCGCCCTCACCGATAACATCACCGGAAACACCCATCAAAGGTAAAATGGAACCAGCGAATCTACCTCTTAAAGATGAAGTTGAGTTCTGGTCATGGGATTGCATTGTGAAAGAAAGGGTGTGGAATCGACCAGAAAAGGTTGATCATCTAGCATAACAGAATTTGTGTGTATTGCAAGGTTCTGGAATCATCAAAATGATAAGAAATTTGGCCAAGTCTTGGTAAAGTTACAAACACTGTACACAGAAAGATGTATATGGGACTACACGAACACGTGGCATAAAAATCTGTCCCAATTTTTATGATGTTACATGCCATATTTAGAATATGAAGGCATTTGAAGAGACATGCTTTTCACGGAACATGTCTTATCTGATGTTCTTCCACACTTGCATAATAAGAATGATAACGCTCACAAATTATTTTTCACCTCTTCCCAGAACTCGACCTTCTCTTTAAAGGCACACTGTCCTACTTGTAGCTACTTGCTCCCTCTACATAGAAAACTTCCCAAATCGGTGCCTGTTGGTCCCCCATGATCCTCTTTTTCTTATGTTAAATGAGAGCTGAGTTAATGAGATAGCCACATGTCACAGTGACCTCGATAGCTCACTGGGTGGTCTAATCCCTTCTAGCTGAAGTAGTAAAGCCTCCCTTTAAAAGTAAAGGGATGTTATCCTCTCTTGTAAACCTTTCTGTGCAACCAAGCTTTAACAAGAATATAGGATTTTTCTTTAATTTTCCACTTTTCATTGTTTATCTTGGTATGAATATTGCCCTAGGAGTTTTAACTTGAAAATAAACAAGGAATCTGTATAATTCTGAGAAGGGAGAAATGCTTTTATTTGTCTAAAATAGAAACATTTTCAAAATTGTGATAGCTCAAACCACCTGCAGCACCGGAATGTTTACACCGTTCCACCTAACACCTAATGAGGTCCTGAACGATGTAAACACAGTTTAAAAAAGGGATTATTTATTTTTAAAAGTGAGAATTGTACTGCTTGCCTTGTCCCTTATTTGTATACTAAAGGATGTCCCAGAACAGATGGAAACTGATTTCAGTCGACACTCTATAGCATTTTTGTTGTTGTTTAAGTGAACCTTGCGAGCCCCATGCATATTCTGCAGGTACACAAATAATTGCTTGTACATGAAGAAGTAGATCTACTTGCGAATGCAAAAGCTTCAGAATTTTAGATATATACACTTCCTCCCTTCAAATCATTGTTTTCCTCTTCTCAGCTGTACCGCAATCATCGTCTCAACCTACACGGCCCAACCAACTCAGCCTCTCAGCCGCCACCCTCCATCGTACCTCCGCCCCTGTCTTACCGGACCCTGTCTTACCCCACGAGGAAGTGCCACGCCCCATTGTGGATTCGATCGCGCCCCACTTCACCCCTTTCCTCTCCAACACAAACCTCCTCCTCCAGGAGGACTCCAGCCCGGAGAGCATCCGGAAGAAGAAGACGTTCTCCATCAGACGAGCGCCTCAATTCCGCAGACCACCACCGCCTCCAAAGGAGGAGGATCCCTCTGGTGAGATATTACCTCTTGACCTTTGGTGTGACCTCTTGACCTCTGATGTGACTTGACCTTTTCTTTGAAGTTGACTATCTTAGTTCACTAATATGTATTGACAACAGTATCAGTTGTTGTTATCATTTTGTGTGTGTAGATGAACAGAGGAATCAAATTATTCTAAACCTTTACATTTATTCTTAATATTTTATTTAACTTTAACTGGTGAAGATGAGCCTTAATCTGAATCGGGGACACATGATTGTTTTATATTATTGTGTTATTAGTCTATTATTCAGTGAGGCGTGATGGCTCAGTGGTAGAGCAGTGTCGTTGTAACCGGGAGGTCCTGGATTCTAAACCAATTTGATGCGTTAGTGTTGTTTGGTAAGGCATTGATCCCAGTTACCAAGTCCCTCAGAGAGGACTTAGGGTCGTCACTCCTCAGTTTGCTTACTTACAAGCATGCACGAGCTGTCTTAACGCCCGACTGCACTACTTATAGCTACTTGCGCCCTCTATATAGCAAACAATGCCTAATCGGTGACCATTGGTCCCCCATGGTCCCCTTTTTCTTATGTTAATTGAGAGCTGATATGATGAGATGACCGTAACCACCTGTCAGTGACCATGCAGGGAGGTCTAATTCCTCCTGGCCAAACTAGTGCAGATAGGCTTAATAGTCAAACAGACAAACAAACAAACCAGCCAACCAATCAAAATCATGCGTTTTTGTTATCATTTTGTGTTTGTAGATGATGAAAAGCCGTGCTTCCAGCCTGTCACATTGGTGATCGACGGAGAAATCAAGGTTCAATCCCACAAGGCCCTCTATCGGTTCTTCCCTCGCCATGACGATGAACTCCTCCTGGACAAGGATGACGCTGTGTACGTGGAGGTCAAAGGTGACGACCTCTGGTATGAAGGGATCAACCTGAGGACCGGAGACGAGGGATGTTTCCCGAGCAGATATGTGAGGGATTATAAATTGGAAGTAGATGCTGTACCAGGTATGTTAATTTTTTTTTTTTTTTTTTTTTTTTTGGGGGGGGGGGGGGGGGGCTGTTTCACAAAGACTAAGATCGACTTTAAGTTGGACTTAACTATGGCCGGCCGTGCATGCCACTAATTGCTCTCACCATTAATCTCTTAAATATGATCTTTAAATAATATTTTTTCCAAAAATGATTTTTAACTATCAACAAATGTAAATTCTGTAGATTTGTGACCAGGATTGGTATGTCCCTTTAGAAACCAATGCCATTAAATGATGAGAGAAAATAGTGGCATGAACGGCTTGCCATATTTAAGTCCAACTTAAAGTCGATCTTAGTCTTTGTGAAACACTCCCCTGTTATCTCTCCCCCCCCCCCCCCCCTCAACACCCCCCCCCCCCCCCCCCCCCTGGCTGTAGGGTAATGACAATTTAGGAAAATTGGCAATTTGATAGAGCATCTTATAAAGAATAAGCTTGTTAAGTTCAGGCCTTAAATTAATCGACGGCCATCGACGGCCAGGCCGTCGATGTCCCTATGACTGGCCGTGGTGCCCTCCCAAAAAAAGATAAATTCACGGCCAAAAAGGCCGTGCTCTTTTTTTCAAACTGGCCGACGTGCCTTTTTTTCCAACTGGACGTGCCCCTTTTTCGAAATTTGCGCTCATAAAACCACCAATTGCGCCCATAATCATCTAAAACTAGACGGCAAGGCACAAGTGTTTTCTGTGAAAATGCGCCCATAAATTATTAGAACCGCGAACAGTTTGCTGCCCACGAGCTCTCTACTAGCTTCTTACTGCTGAATCTCCGTGTAAAATTGTATACACAAAAAATCGGTCGTAAAAAAAAAATCGAACCATATTCCATACGTTACCTGGCTTACCATGTCGCACGCAAGTATGCCAAAACACGTACATTTTCACAGTTGCGAGATCGAGTAGGGGTCGATTTTTTCCCGGTCGATTTTGTTTTGGTGGATCAATATTAGCTGAACCGAACCTAGACCACTAATCGCGAAACTGAAATCAATTTCCATCATGATTGCCGCAATTTTATAAAGTTTCCATGAATAGACTAGAGGTATGAAATTAAAGCCTATTTTGTGATTATTTTCAAACATTGCCATGTTTACGTAATTTTGATAATCAGTTCTTCAAAGTAAAGAAAATCAGACAAAATCACCATGACTGACGCTGCGCTGCAGTTACCTCCAGGAGGCTCCACCACCGGCACCACAGGCGCACGCCTGCGGCGCCGGTGTTGGAGCTTCCTGGAGTTACGCTGCGCGCTGTGCAGTGTGTGAGTTGAGAGCTGAGCTGAACTTGAGTCAAAGAGTTTTGACACTTTGATATTGCTATCTGTTGGTTTGCATCATTATTGCCGCGATTTCAATATAGTTTCATGAACAGATGTACGAAACCTGAGCTTAGAATTAGTAAAAGTATTACTAATGTCTAATTTTTTAAACGACTGTCTGATTTTCTTGTGAAAATTTTACTTTGAAAAATGATTATCGAAATTCATGGCCAGAAATAATCACAATCTAGGGTCTATTATGTCACAGTTCTTGCATCAAATCAATGCATGAAAACTTAGTTATTGAACTAGAAAAAGGGGTTTCTTTTTTAATAGGCAATAATGAAGCAGGAAGACCGAAACCTTGGCCTACTAAACAAATCTCAACAAACTGTAGACCCCCTAGGCCTATCCTTTTATGAATTAATGAAAAAGTAGCCCCAGAAAAAAGAGCCCCCGAAATGGAAAAAAAAGCCCCCGAAAGTTGAAAAAGTAGCCCCCCAAAATTTTCCAAAAATTTGAAATGGAGCCCCCAAAATGAAAAACTAAATTTTTTCCCTGGGTTGGTATACAACAATTAAAAAGATAATTTCTTCAAATTTGCTCCTACTACCAGCTACCGAGAGTGTGGCGGAAGGTTTGTGTGTGAGGTGCGATTTCGATTTGGGATACCCGGTAAACTTGCCAAGTCCTTCTGACTTTCGATGTTTGTAAAATTTACAATTTATTTATTCGTTTGCTCATCAATATTTTTAGTTACTTTTAAATATGCAAGTTTGATGTTCGTAATCAAATCTTTCTTGTTGATATTGTTAAGATTAAAAAGTTATTAAATTGATAGTTCTATTCACATTATGAACTTAACATTGTATCTTTGAACTTATAATTAGATTAGGGGCCTAGTCTGTTTTTGGAAAATTGCCCCTTGCTCTGGTAAATTCCCGTGGGCAAGGGGCAACTTTAGAAAAAAATTGCCCCTTGCTCCTGGCTGCTTAATCTAAGGCTTGCGGGGGTCGCCGCCGTTGTTTGTATGTACCGTAGACCTCTATACATTCTGTGAAGAAGCTGGTTGGTGCTAAAAGTCATGGGAAATTGATCCCGCACAAGTTTCATTATAAAATACACATGACATCTCACAAAAATAGAATCAATTTTTTTTGGGCCTCGATGCCCTTTTTGTAAAAATATTTTGGCCTTGGTGCCCTTTGTAGTGGCCTTGGTGCCCTTAAAAATATGAGGTACTTTAAGGCCAAACTGGCCTTGCCCTAAAAATGATGAAATTTAAGGCCTGTAAGTTCATTACGGTAGATATTTTAAACAGTTTTAGAATTGATTATTCATATGTTAATTTATGATGATTCTACGTCAGGGTTGGCAGTTTCCGCTCTTCCCCGGCCCTTTCTTTAGGGAGAAGGAAATCAGTGTTTATCCTTGAAACTGTGTAATTGGCCATATTATCAGCATGTGCAAAGCTATGTATTCTGGGGGTTGTTTCACAAAGATTCTAAGTCGAACTTAACTCTAAGTTGGACTTAAATATTATGGAGAGCCATTTGTAGCCTTATAATGAAATATATTCAAAAGCAAAAAATTTAAGTATTTTAGACTTTTCATAAAAATTCCACATCAAGAACATGAAATCTCCCATGATAATAGAAAATATGAATGATTTGAATCAACATTTTATGCCTTTTAAAAAACTTTTACAAAATATTTTCAAGGATGCTAATGGCTTTCCATAATTTTTAAGTCCAACTTAGGATCTTTGTGAAACACACCCCTGCTCCTTAATTCAAAACATTGCTATTCGAAAGCAGCGCATACGGGTATTTATATACTCATGCATTGAAGGTATGGATGGTTTGATGTATAAATACTTGGAGCTACATTTCCTGCCCTTATACCTTAGTCTCAAAACAAAACTACCTCCACACCAAATCTAAACTAGCTAAGGGTGCGTTCAAGCGATTTTGTTGAAGCTAGCATCACAAACATGAATCACAAATCAAAACGCTGTTAACAAACACGGTTACTGCGGGAGATCGTTCAAGCAATTTTTCATCACGTTGGCTCTTGCTCATTTCAAGCCCAGCAACTGCTCTTCACGCTGTGCAGTTTGACCCAGGAAGTATAGGTCAACTTCGCTGTGTGCTTTCTGAATTTTTTACGGTCAACTGTCGACAAGACCGGAAGCAGGCCACGATAATGCCGTTATAGAATCAGGATTGAGATCTCCGCTCATTCAAGCGATTTTTAGTGATTGTGCTTCTGCAGAATCACGATACAAACGCATCTTGTTCATCGTTTCAGGTTTGCGTTTTTAAACACGTTTATTTTTACAACCGATGAAAAATTGCTTGAAATCGCTTAAACGCAACCGCGTTTTAAACTAAACATCTTTGAAAACCGTGTTTCTAGGGTGCTTGAACGCACCCTAAATCTTTTCCATTTTGGGTGACATTATGGTCTGCTCGTCAATCTGTGTCGGTCTTGTTGATGTGATTGTGAGTACTACAAATAAAAGAAACTTTTCTTTTCATTTCATATTACATTTCAAATTACGTTTCAAATTATGTTTCAAATTACGTTTCAAATTATGTTTCATTACGCAGGTGCACCAATCAAAAGAGTCCATATAAGCAGGTTCAGACTCCAGTTCCTAGGTTCCGTCGAAACGCCCTTTCACCGTGGCAACGAGGTTTTATGCAGGGCCATGCAGAAAGTCGTGATGGCAAGGAGGATGACCCCTGAACTTCGACCTCCGACAAAATGCATTCTAGAAATCAGCGACAACGGGGTCCGAATGATCGACCAGTCAAAGCCCCTTAAACCGGAGGAGGTGATTATAGTTAATATAAAAATATTGTACTTATACGCGCTGTAAGATAGAGTAAGAAAGAATGGTGGATAGAGTAACATAAGAAGAGCGAGGTATGCTCAACATACTTCCTCTCGTTAACATTGGAAAGAATTTTTGAAAAGAAATGTCTTAAGACACACCTTAAAGTTGTCAACAGTACCACAGTTTTTTTTATTTACTGGTACTAAGTTTATTCCAAAGTTTGGCCGATGCAACCTAAAAAGAGCGAGACCCGTAGAATTTAGTTTTTATTTGTGGAATGGTGAAGAGAGACTTTTGGAAAGATCTGAGGGTTCTGTTTGGAACATATTGGGTAAGTAATTCCTTCAAATAAGTAGGAGCCCATCCTTTGAGGTACTTAAAGGTTAAAACAAGGATCTTGAACTCAATTCTAGCACGGACAGGTAACCAATGCAGTAACTAGTGCCCTTTTAAAAGGCATTAATCCTCATTACCAAGTCCCTTTGAGAGGACTTAAAGCTGTTGATCCCCTGGTTGCTTACTTACAAGCATTCAAATGCTTTCTTCGCAGTCAGGTAAAACAAACAAACATGGTTAAAGACTGTTCTTAACCTCTATAAGCCCGATAAACATTAGCAGAAACCATAGCAATCAGCTTTTAGACACTACAATTTCTGTTTTAAACAGTAGGCTTGCGGGTGCACCATTTGAGAGAGAGGAAGAATTGAAGAGTCCTGAAAAGGACTCTGACTCGGTAATCTTTCTTAAAGGGACTATGTCCCTTTTGCAGGCCAAAAAAATGAAAAGGTTAATTTCCAATGGCATTTGAAAGATAATACTAATTTAGAAATCTCCTTAAAAAAATGGGGCTTGAAAATGTCTTTAAGTGGGAAAATAACGACTATTAGTTGTCAAATCGACTTTAGGGCTATAGAGCCCAAAAGTAATAGTCTCGATTTTCAGACAATTGTACCGAATTGTCATACGTTTTATTCTGCGCAAAGATTCAATCAGTTTAATCTTGGCCATCACAAGAAGTGGGTTATTGATGTAGACAAATGCTCATGTACCCTTTACAACTCTTTTCATGTATGTTATTACCAAAGAAGAAGAAAAAGCCAGTCAGTCACTCAATAGTGTCTGACAGTGAAGTCTACCAAGTAAACGGGTTTCCTTGCATAATTTGTATATGAGGACACTGCTAAAGTTTAAATTTCACAGATAGGACATACATGACATATTCATAATTCCTGCAAAGTTCTACAGAATTTGAGGTTGGCTGCAAAAGGGACATAGTACCTTTAAGGGTTTGTAGTCTTGAAAAGGACTGTTTGGTATAGTCTTGAAATAGACTGTTGGTTATCTTTCTTTGCTTATAGTTCTAAGGAGAACTATAGCGCTTGGAGAGGATGAGTGGCGGGATTGGCTCGACGTTTCGAACAGGTTGACTATTCGTCGTCAGGAGTGGAGAATAGCTGGCGTGCGTGAGCTTAAGTCACCGGGAAGCGGACGTCAGCGAAAAATACATGACTGTGCACCCGCAAGCCTACTGTATATCTACATCACCATGCAAGACGACACTTACAAGCAGCAATTTCTGTTTTCTTTTACCCTTTCACAGAAGAAGGATTCTGTTCGGAAGAAAGTGGAGAAGTTCCTGGGTGGCAAACAGAAGGAACACAACTACTACTTCTCTCTCAAGAATATATCATACTGTGGCTTCCACCCTCAAAGCTCAAAGTAAGACATCTCATTATTCTTCCCCCAATGCCTTCACAGAATCGCTCCTGTGTTAAAGCCCCATAGCACTACTTATAGCTACTTGCGCCCTTAATAGGGGCAACAATGCCTCTAAATTGGTGCCTGTTGGTCCCCCATGATCCCCTTTTTCTTATGTTAATTGAGAGCTGATTTGATGAGATAGCCACCTGTCAGTGACCTTGCTGTGTGGTCTAATCCCTTCTGGCCCAGTAGTATTGGCGGTCTTTAAAGGGATCGTTTAACAATGTTAACTCTGAGATGTACGGCCCTACGTGTTATCAGTGTCTGTGTTATGGTGTTATATTGAAGCCCTAAAAAAAGTGTGCTTCAAAATGATCAAGAAGTGCCTCAAAAAAGTAAAAACCTTTGTGTGACCGGTTTTACCATACTCGTTTTCCCCAATAGACTATAGTGTTATGAAAACCGTTTGGCAAACGCAAAATTTGATTTAGATTTTCAATCATAAATATCTTGATAATCAGACAGGCTTGTAAAAGTCATTGGGTTCCTGACTGACCTAAAGATTTATAATTATTATTGCAGCATGAGCTAGAACAAGGATTTTTTTTTAAAGGATCTAAGACAAAGTTACCGGATTCCTTTAATATATTTTGGCATGAACAGAAGGTTACCTGTCACGAATGTTCATCTGTATTCGTAATGCATACATTTTTCTACTTCAAGCAAACACCCGAAGACTCTCCGAGAGACGAAAGGGTATTTCTTGATGGACCTACAGGTTTGCTGTGTGCAGACTTGTAAACACATTAATTGTATTTCCACCAAGTCTGGTGTCAGCGAATTATGTCCTTCTGCACATGGTAACTGACGACCCTCTCCCTAATAACAGATGAAAGATATCTTTATCGAGATCAAAAGTTATCTCTCTAACAAATATTAACCTGCATTATCTGATGTTGATACTGATGTCTCTGTCACCTTATATCTATACAAAAATAAAGGCAAAAACGTGCTCTAGGTGAGCTCCTTTGTCTTCATCCTATTAAGTTGATAAGAAACTAATAATGCCCTTTTAAAGTAAATAATGCTCCATTAACTTGAGCACTAATGTGAATGAATAGGCCTACTGCTGGAAAAATGGTCTTAGATAAAAGCTATTGCCTATTGAATCATATTTTCACACAAGTCCAATGAGAATTATTCTTAGATAAAGGTGAGTTCTGGTTATAAAAAGAAATATGAATTCTCACAGAATTAAACGAAACTTACACTTATTGTTCAAGATTACAAATAAATTTCATTTTGCCAAACAATTTTGGTAGAAAATGTATACTGGCTGAGTAATGAGCATAAAAAGATTAAGAAATCAAGGTTAGTAGCCCCCGACACCATTTGTGCAGTCCCATAATATACATCTTTCTGTGTGCAGTGCTTGTTACTTTAAGACTGGGCCAAATTTCTTATGATTTTGATTACTCCAGAACTTTGCAGTGCACGCCAAACTTACATGCTACATGATCAATCTTTTCTGATCCATTCCACAACTTTTCTTTCACAATGATCGGATGACCAGAACTCAACTTTATCTTTGATTGTTTTTTCTTTACTTTTTATCAGATACTTTGGATTCATCACCAAACATCCCAACGATAGACGCTTTGCTTGCCATGTGTTCATAACGGAGAACGCTCAGAGTGGGAAACCACTGGCAGAAGCCATGGGGTAAGTATGACTGGAGGCAAAACGTCTTTGAAGCATAATAATATGGTTATTTATATAGTGCCGGTATCTGTCAGGCTCTGACGCTCATGGTGCTTTTCACATATTTCCTGGTTGTAGCCGAACTGCCAAAGTACATGTAACTAGCGCTCAAGCATATCAGGTACCAATTTACAGCTGGGAAATATAGATTAACATCTTGCCAAAGGACATTAGTGCTGCGGCGGGACTTGAACCCTAGCTGTACCTTATGATCTGCAGTTGGGTGACTTATCCACTAGACCACAACACCTGTACTGTTGGTGTTCACGCTTAACTCAGGGTTTTCAGTGTTGCCTGATGTCAGGGGAAACCTTGAAAATGAGTTCCCTTTTTTTTGCAGTCAACAGAAAAGACAGGGAATTGAGAAAAATCACTAATATCAGGGAATTTTTTTGAAATGTCATTGGCCTAAAGAGCAAATAGTCACGTCTTTTGAAAATTTTGTCTCATGTCCCAACTTATTAACGGGATATTTGGCTATGCTGGGTTGGATACCGGTACTCATCATTACAATCAAACCTGTCGTGGTGGCCACCTCTCTATTAAGGCCACCTGGCTATAGTGGCCATGTATGCTGTCTCCCTTGAGCCAGCGGCCCGTTGATTGGTCGAGTACCGTATGCGTCGGCCAATAGGCCTGGTGCATCAGCCGAACCAGCGGCCGAACCAGCGGCCTTGGTGATTGGTCGATCACCGTGTGCGTCGACCAATAGGCATTGGGCGTTATTGTTCCAATTATCGATCGAATTTTAGACCGCTTTACGGTCCTCCCGTAAAGTATAAAAGACCCTTGCTTACAACAGTTTTTATCACCTGACGAAGTATCGCAGTAGCATACGAAACGTCGTGATCTTTTAGATTCCTTATTGACCACATTGCGAGACAAACGAATATCACTAGCGATATTATTTTCGAAAGAAATGTTTGTTGTAAAACCTGCCTAGAAAGGCTACCCGTCTACAGTGGCCACTGTATTGTGGATTAGGCCCTCACTATAAACAATGTTAACCCATTGTTTACTGCATAGTCAATGTTACCCTATGAGACATTGAATATGCAAGTAATACAGGGACCACCAGGGAGGTGTTTCACAAAGACTAAGATCAACTTTAAGTTTGACTTAACTATGGCAGGCCCTTAATGCTACTGGTTGCTCTCACCATTGGTCCCTTAATTATGATCTTATTTTGTCCTTCAATAATGAATTGTCAAAAAAGGCAAATTCTGTAGATTTGTGATCATGATTTGTACATCTCTTGAGAAACCAAGGCAAGGAATGGTGAGAGCAACTAGTGGCATAAACGGTCTGCCATAGTAAAGTCCAACTTGAAGTCGGTCTTAGTCTTTGTGAACAACCCCCTCCCCCCCCCCCCCCCCCCCCCCCCCTCCAGGTTCCCGTAGGCAAAGGCTTGAAAAGGTTCATGGAGATAGCTATCATTCTTATATCTGTCTCTTTTTTCTTTTTTCTTGCAGTGCTGCTTTTAAACGGTTCTATGCCGAGTTCCTGGACTACACCAATCCTACCGAAGACATCTATTTAGAATGAGAACCACGTAGTAGGGACTACATGTATATGGGCAGTTCCTAGACTTCACCAAGATCCAGGCACTGAGCTGAATAGCTGCATAGTGGTAGGCAGTACCTAAAAACAAAACCTTTGATGTATTCTATAGTGCTGTTGTCGACACCAATTCTGTCCCTCTACTTGTGAACATAGAACTTCCCGGAGCTGATGCTGTGCAGATGATCCTCGTGATATTATGTTATGGGCTGAGAGATTGCATCATTCAACCCAAAAGTGTCCCCAACTTCATCTTGCTTGAAACATGAAGAAAGGCTCATTCTTACCCCCGATAAAATCAGAAAAGGAATGGTGGGTAGCTTTATGAAAGAAGGGGCAACCACATCTGGCTTAACTTCCACCAATCTAAGATCAATTCAGTCAGTGTATGCATGCACCACATATCTTGAGTTAAAACTTGGTGCATGCCTCTATTTGTTGCTATTCAAGCTACCTTAAGATAGGATTGATGTGACAAATGTGTTTGTTGCAAGATGCTATAGAAAATGACTATTTGAAACCAAGTTTGTAAAACAGGGTGAATAATTCTGTAGTATGAATTTCCAGAATGTGTGTACAATCTGATTGATTTGATTGTACAAAGAGGCTTGCTCATGATCAGGCTTACACAGGGTTTGGTAAGCGTCATTCAGACTTGAGGCAATAAACCGCTTCAAAAAACTGCTGCGCAGCGAAATAATATGAGAGGAGCATAGTGGCTTAGCTTATTTATATCTTACAACACGTACATGTACATCAATGAGATTGGGTACACAAAGGATCATTGTTCCGTGCAGCATTTTTACTTTCTCTTCCCACCAAAATATTGCTTTATGCTGTTCATTCGCACACAAAGGTTTTGTGTTTTACGTTTTTTGAGGTGGTTTACTGCTTCAGGTCTGAAAGAGCTTTATTTTGTTTGGAGAAATGGTACAAAGACATGCTCAAAGAACATTAACATAGCAATATAGTTTCTATAACAGCATTAAAACACATTCATCAAACTATGTGTATGAACAGTATGCTGTGTTTTTAGAGTTAAGTTTCAATCTAAATGTATTAAAATAATTATCTCATTTTACTTGTTCACAACTCGCTAAGGGCGGTGCCATGCAATGTGTCGCGTGAGACATATATGACATGTATCCATTTATTTCATTGAATAATGAAAAATTCTTGACGTAAACATTGCTTGACTATTGCTTCTTTCTAATATCACTAATGTTTATTCATTGCTCAGGTCAAGGTATTTTTTAATTTTAGGACAAAATACATGGACAAATTACATACATGTCATGTGACAAGTCTTACGAGATACGTTGCACTGAACCGCCCTTAAACTTTTTTGCTTGAAATACAGGTGCTTTCTTTTCACAAACTATATTATATTGGACGTTTTTTTTATAGTCAGTATCCTTTTATGTTTGCTGTGTGATATTATATTTATAAAGTTGTGATAGATTTTTAGATATATTTATTTATTGCTTTTTCTTTAGCCTTTATGTTATGGTGCTTTGTACAATATTTTTGAAGTGGTTTTGCTCCGTTATTGTTTTAAAAAATATATAAATTGCTAAAATTCATAGCTGCTAACCATTCCAAGTTGGGAGGAGGAACGATTCCTATTTATTTATTTTTTTTAACTTGGGACTAATTTTTGTGTAAAAAGTATACAAAATCGACTGCATTCCTACTGTTACCTTGATACATTCCTCATTTTTCTCTGAGGTATGAGAATTAGTACTTTTCAAATAATATTGTTTATGCAAATGAGTTATTATAGGATTCTGACATAGTGAAATGTAGGTACACATGTATATGGTTGATCGGGCTTTTCTCTTTTAAAGTGACACCTTGGTCTTATCTCATGTGCAATATGGTATCAAACAAAAAATAGACAACTCGGATCATCATTTCTACATGTATAGGAGTGAAAAGATTCACCTTCATTGACTGGAGAATCAGAATTGTAAATCATACAATAATAATAATAAAGTCATTTTTATAGGGCGCATAATAATGAATTCTCTATGCGCTTTACAACAATCAATTATACAGTTTATTACATGATTAATCTAAATATTTAAATATGCATGAATTTACAGAAATACATATCGTATACAATGATGAAGAAACAAAAATCAGATATAATGATGTAAACTTATGAACACAAATATAAAAGTCGAATGATAATTATCTTATTATAGTAAGGAAATAACAATCATGAAATAGGATGAGATGTTGTATCTCTATTTGACCAGTAGTAACAAATTGTATTCAAAATATTAGAGCTATTGAAGTACCTGTTTGGTCAAATATTTAAATAGATAAAATTATGTTGGTTCAAAGACTGATGCATAGATAGTCATTGTATATAACCAATATTTACCATCATTTTTTCTGAATCATATTTATTTATTTATTGTGTGTGTGTGCTTATATACCGTAGTCTTTTATTTCATAGTACTTACATTATAATTATATAGACAACCTTTCCGTCCAATATTATTGTGTTCATTCCAAAATATGTAGATGAGTATGGTAGCTTAGCGAAATATAGTAGCACAAAAAAGCGCAACCGGAATGCAAGATGCATACATTATATAGCCTGTCTGTACTAGTTTGACCAGGAGGGATAAAACCACCCTGCAAGGTCACTAACAGGTGGCTATCTCATCAACTCAGCTCTCAATTAACATAAGAAAAAGATGATCATTGGGGACCAATGGTCACCGCTTAGGCATTGTTTTCTATATAGAGGGAGCAAGTAGCTTCAAGTAGTACAGTGGGGCTTTAAGGAGATCATAATTCATGCGACTTAGAGGTAGAATTTGATTGACTAAATATTATTTTTTAAAGTGTCATTCAGACCTTTGTCAGTCCCTAAAACATCAATAGAGCGTTTTCCGCAAACACGACAGGAGAATTACGGGGATACAGCTCTTCCGTCGTGTTTAGGGAACAAACGCTATCATGGCCGCATACAGTCTTGAAAATCAACAGGACGGAGAAATGTCTGGTTCGCGCATGCGCGGATGTTTTTTCACTCGTATTACCGTCGTCTTTGCCTTCCGTCGTCTTTGCGAAAGCGTGCTAATGATGTATAATGCCGTTTGAGTTCCGGAGGCATCTTTTTGTGCAACTGCATTTCGCTATAAAGCTACCTAAGCATTATTTTATCACCTTGTTAAGTTTGAAACAGTATGCATGAGTTGAATTCCACCTCTGTACTTTAGCCAAAGGAAATGATTTTAACAGTACTTGAATTGATGTGGACATGGCTCCCCAAAGCCTCTTCTGCTGCAAATTCAATACCATGTCGTGTTGCTTCATAATTTGTTCTGAGTAAAAACCTTGAGTCTTCTGTATCTTCAAAGCTTTCAACTCTTGATTCTCTATGGATTAAAACCCAGGACTATCACATTTTGGGGCATACATTAAACATGTACACTGTATGTGTGAGAAAAGTTGACCATGGCAATCCACTTTATGTTCCATTGGTCGAGCAAAGCGAGTCAAGAGTTGGAAAAGAAGCGATGGTCTTACCAAAACCAATTGGGGGAAATATTTATGACCGTGTCATGTAGTTATTTATTTCTCATTGGTCACTGTGTAACACAACTCTATTATTGTTCAAATCCATGCCAAAACGTTTGTTTTAAACAGTAGTAAAAATATGAAAATATATGTAGTAGTTACTCAATTGAGCTTGTATTGATGTTAAATTATATACCTCAGAGGCTATTAAACTCTGTTACTGCTTACACTATAAACATGACGGACAAAGAAAGCTGACAAAATATACAGTTCCTCATTCTACCCTAAACAATTGCTGTGGTAGACAAAGGAACATCCCTTCATTGCTATTATGTACAAATCTGTAGAACAGGTGTCACATGTATATTCACCTGTTCTACACATTTTTACATAATAGCAGTGAAGGGATGTTCCTTTGTCTACCATAGCAATTGTTGAGGGTAGAATGAGGAACTGTATATTTTGTCCCCTTTCTTTGTCCGTCATGTTCATAGTGTTATTAGGTTATTATGTTCGAATGTGAATCAAACGCTTGTTTTAAACAGTAGTAAAGCAATACATGTGGTAGTTACTCAAATACGCTTGCATTGTTAAAAAATTATAAACTCAAAACCAATTATACATCTCAAAGGCTAGTGGAGTGAAACCCTACCAACTCCTTGTACCAGCTTGTTTTGAGAATGAAAGATGGTTTGGAGGGAGACTTGAAATCCATGGATATTTTTTTATATGAGAATGTAAATGAACAAGGAATTTGTGTAACAGGCAAGTCCAGGATCCATCAAGGGTTCAATGACACGAAGACGTTAATCCATATTTTGCCAAAATTAGTATTTGATTCCAAAACGTTCAGAAAAATGTGGTCTTTCTAAGAAACACAAAGACTTAACTCCACCCAACACCCCATTGAAGTCAATGGCTAGTGAAATATAGACTTAACTCCTTAAGGCCCAAGTGCTCAGTGACACATAAACCACTTTTTCTCAAAATAGCCAAAATGGAGTTACATCTTTGTGTCACTGACACCTCGACATGTACATTGGTCCTTTGGTGTCCTGATAATTACTATTATGGTATTACTATATATGGTATCATCGATAGCATCATCTTACATGATGTTTGGTTTAACTCAAGCTTGTAGGGCTTGCAAATTAAGGATGTTGCTTGGGATAAACGTCCATGGGCAACCAACCATGACCCCATCTTAAAAAATGTACGATTGATTGCAACTCTTTATAATACAGCGCCCTGGTTGGTCATTTATGGGACGAAACACCCTGGGACCCATTTCACAAAGCTTTTTTTCAATGAAAAATGACAAAAATCAGAGACAAATTTGCTGATAACCAATCAGAAGCAAGGATTTCAGTAGCTTATAACTCAAATTGTCATTTGTCACTGATGACAAGTTTTGTGAAACGCCCCCTGGACTTGCCTGGAATCCTTCAATGACACTGCCTATTTGTGATAAGAGTAAATTATGAATGTCTTTCTTGTGCTTTTTTATTGCATAAAAGTTATACCTGAATGTACTTAATTATCAAAACTCTTTGCATGACAGAGAACGAAATATATATTAAAGAGCATGACAGTAAATAAATTAAATAGAATTAAGGAGTAATGGTAAATGAAATGCGGATGTGTATTTATGATGTTCTAATGTTAGGCAACTCTATGTGTAGGTTATCAGCTTGAAAATGTATTTTACAAGTACTTTACAATTATTGCTAGTAGTGTAATGCGTGAATTAACCAACTTTAAATCATATTGCCTGCATGTGTGTCAACGTGCAATGACAATCATCAATTTTTAATTTTGTCTCTAGGTACATTATTGTCTAGAAATGTCATTTTACATGTAAAATAAATTACACATCATGATTTAGAATGGATTCCTAAATTGAAGATGTTAAAAGATTTATTTTTGAAACCTAACTGCCCCAAACATAGAATGGCAAAAAATTACAATTTTGTTCAAAAATGTTTGAATTTCAGTTATTGTGCATTTAGTTGAAAAGCAGTGTTTTGTTAATAAATTAATTGTAAGAAAATATTTGTTATCATTAAAGATGAAGTTGAGTTCTGGTCATGCGATTGCATTGTGAAAGAAACGGTGTGGAATCGACCAGAAAAGGTTGATCATCTAGTATATAAGAATTTGTGTGTATTGCAAGGTTCTGGAATCATCAAAATGATAAGAAATTGGCCAAGTCTTGGTAAAGTTACAAACACTGTACACAGAAAGATGTATATGGGACTACATGAACATGTGGCATAAAAAACCTACCCCCCCGAGTTTTACGATGTACATGACATATTTAGAATATGAAGGCATTTGAAGGGCCATGCTTTTCAGGGAACATGTCTTATCTGATGTTCTTCCACACTTGCATAATAAGAATGATAACGCTCACAAATTATTTTTCACCTCTTCCCAGAACTCAACCTTCTCTTTAAAGTATCATAACAATATCCTTCACCTTAAATAATCATTGATGACAATGTAATGATGATGATATTTCATAAGAGAGAATTATGCACAAGATTAAATCATATTTAGTGACAATCAATATCAAATCAATTGAAAATCATGTACTAGATCCTTGAAATATTAAAAATATCTTTGTATGAATTTCTGTTATTATTTAACATTTGTCAGCCTTTGACATATGCTCCAATGACGTCGGCTCACCTCAATATCATTGCGATCTGTTTGCAAATTCTATTTCATATCATATTCTGCGTGAAACTATATTTTTGGTTAAACTATATTTCGTGTAATCTGTTAATCCTAATGATTTTGTTATTCTACAATCTGCTGTACTGAAAAAAATTGTGGCCTGTGCGATCCGTTTGCAAATTATATTTTATATCATATTCTGTGTGAAACTATATTTTATGTAATCTGTTAATCCTAATGATATTGCTATCCTATAATCTGCTGTACTAAAAAATTGTATGGCCTGTGTGTGCATTATAAAAGCTAAAAAACTGCTCTCAGCATTATTTATTTTTGTGGTGTTAAAATCATGTATTTTAATCCTTGTGTAATAAGCAAAAAGGATGTGTAAATATTAAATCGATGATTGTAACATATTGGTAAGGGATTGGAGATAAAAGCTCATGAATGATAGTATGGGCTGATGGAGATTTTGAAACGTCAGAATGTATGATGTTAAGACATTGACAGTCAATAGTGTATTTCTGGTCTGTATAATGTATATACATGTTAACATTGGAACATATCATGTATCAGAATTAAATTAAACAATCAGTGCTCAAATAATTTGTTTTATTCTGTATCATTCCTTTGTTTGTGTGTACTTTCCTTGTTGTGTTTTTAAAAAATATTTTCCTGTTTCTTGACAGCAGACAGTGGATCATCCTATTGTTTCTATTTTTGTTCACTCCCTCTCTCTCTCTCTCTCTCTCTCTCTCTCTCTCTCTCTCTATATATATATATATATATGTCCTCAATCTCATTTTCCATCGTTGTCATCTCTCTCTCTCTCTCTCCCTCACTTTCTCTCTCTTCTGTCTTCTCTTCTCCCTCGCTGTTCTCTCTCTTTCTCTTCTATCTTCTTTTCTGCCTCGCTCGTATCTCTCTCTCTCTCTTTCTCTCTATCCCTCTCTCTCTCTCTCTCTCTCTCTCCCTCTCTATCTATCTTCTCTTCTCCCTCGCTCTTCTTATCTCTCTTTCTCTCTCTCTTCTATCTTCTTTTCTCCCTCTCGCTCTCTTTTTCTCACCTGCTCACTTAAATTAATTTTCCCATTTTTTTCCTTTCTTTTCATATTTTCCCTTAATCTTTTTGGGGGATAAATATTCATTGCATATCACTTTCTTTTAACACGACACTCTATGAAGGAAAGAAGAAACATTCCCAACAATGATAACATTTTTCTTACAGAATATATTCCATCATTTAATTGTTCAAAATATCACATTATACAAACATAAATTGCCATTGCGTTGCACAAACCTTGTTCATCTAATTTATTATGGTTGCTTATTCATCATAAATTTAGAAAATACAAAATAGAAACTCCTCTACTCAAACCAAGCAGTATGGTTCGATTATCCAATGCTCTATGTGCATTGTTTATGCCCGATGTTTATCTCAGTAACTATGGTTACTGAGATAAACATCGGGTATTCTTTGGAATTGTTTTCCTCCAAATTGTGTTGCAATGCTCTATTAACCATAACCTCAATTTCGACATGATTTTGATTCAAAGAAACTCGTAAAGTTTGCAAGGGAGAACAAAACGCAGTTGAATAGCCCAAGAATCAGTAGTTCATAAACAATATGGACCGTTAACAAAAAGAGAAGAAGAAACGGGAGTAAAGAGAAATGCCGAAAATTGCTTCCCCAGAAAACAACTTCGGGGCTGATGTCGGCCCTCTAATTGACCAAAACGGGACCCCCCCCCCCAACAACACAACGATTATAAGCCCTTAATAAAAACTTGTTGTGTTTTTCTTTCTCAAAAGAGAGGGCCCATAGCCCCCTCCCCCAAATCTCCATTTGCGCATTTTATTTGTAAACTGAGGGCAACAAAATGTATTACTTTCTTGTTTACATTCTCCAGGGCACGAAACCTTGCGAATGGTAATTTTAAAAAAGCTTACAAAATTTGGAATGTAATAGTAAAAGATGAAGGGGAAAAAAGATATCTTCTTATAATAAATAACGATCTGCAAATGACATTCTCTGATTACAGATGGTAGCTCACAGGATTATAAAGTATAAACCATGATCATCAAACATCTAGTTCCAATGAATCAATATCACCACTTTTGCACAAAGTCTTTATAATAATATATATTTTTGGTTGTTGTTGCCTGGAACACATTTCGTTTGTAAAACATAATGATTACACCTCTTCATAATTATAGTCCTTCATAAAGCTATCTATACACAGAGTTTGGCCAACTTGGTTTCACTGGGTCATAAAATAGCGTATATTCTGTTGTTTTGTGCTTGCCCAACAAAGCAGTAGTCGTCATATTGTGTCCAACTCTGTGTATAGATAGCTCTGGTCCTACATATATTTTGGCAGTAGGCATTTTGTGTAGGCGGACAGGCAGTGAGTAGCAATATTGTGCACTTCCTTCAAGGCAGTTAGATGGACAAAATGATATTTGTCGTTTGTTAATATTTACGTCAATTACGTCACCCTAACGCTATTATCATACCAAACATTAGTATAATCATTATCATTATTACTCCATTTCTCTCTCTCTCTCTCTCTCTCTCTCTCTCTCTTTCTCTCTCTCTCTTTTCCTCTTCCTCCCTCCCTCCCTCCCTACCCCCCCTCCCATCTCTCTCTCTCTCTTTACTTCCTCATTCACTCGGCAGAAACACAGGATCATCATCATGATACATGTGAATGTTCCATATTTCATTATATTTATACATATACACGAGTACTTTGGAAGTAATATATAGTACTTCAAAATACTATTAGAGCAGTACACTTAACTTCACCTCACTTTAAAGTACAAAAAGGGTCAAACTCCATTGGCGCTAAACGGAAGTAGACTTGAATTTTCATTGGCTAGTAGATGGTTGTCATGGGGATGGAGTAGTGGCGTTCCCTGATATAACCTCTTCCGGTACAAACAATATTCCTGCAGGAGAGAGAAACATGATGAACGAGAAGGCGTTACTTTTTGACAATTGGGAATTTTTAAAGAGGATCTTTGTGTATTATTCTCTTTCATTATTATTTTTTTAATTTTTTTTTAATGTGTTTGGGGGAGGAGGGGGCTTGTAGGGGTGCTCCCTAGCTGTACGTAATATATGGATATCGACATTAATTTTGTTGTTGTTTTTTGCATTTATTTGTTTGTCTTATTCATGTCGTTGCTACTTTGCTTGCTTGTGGAAGAATTCAATCTACAGAGACTCCCATCTCCACCCCGGCCCCCCACCCTCCCCCGCCCCGCTCCTCCAAATCCAAATCGTCTAGTGACACCGGTTAGACAAAAAAAATCATTAGGTTGTCCTCGACCGCCAACTCGTCATTTTTGGGCCGCTCATATTTATTTATTTATTTTTTTTTTTTTTTTTTTTTTTTTGGGGGGGGGGGGAGCAGTCTTAAACGCCAAATATACCATTTTATTCATTTTGCTAAGAATCAAAATCCGTCCCGTTGCCAGTTGGTCTTTTCTGTAAGCAATTCTGTATTTGTTAAACTTGCCATTTTGATTTTTCTATGTCAAAATGCAACCCATCTATGTCCACCCGCCCGCCCCTACTCCAGAAAAGCAATCGAGGACAACCAAATGATTTTTTGTTGTTGGCCTTATTGTCCTTTTTTCTTCCAATATTGGATATTAAACATACCTGCTATACAAGCTGTCATGAAGCAGGCAGTTGTCCCTGCTATTAATGCCCTGATTACCACGGCTGCTAGGTCGGGTTTCCTGCTGGGTGCTAGTGGCGCTAACCCTCCCAGCTGAACACCTATTGATGAAATGTTGGCAAAACCGCAGAGGGCGTATGTTGCGATGACCTCGGACCGTTCCTGCAGAAGATATGAACAGGTCAAATTGTTACAAGTTATATCTGGTGATCGGTGAATCGTGGTTGTTTTACCTTACTGCTAAGAAAGCATAAATGTTTGTAAGTAGGCAACCAGACAGCCGACGGCTTTAGGTCCTCTCCGAGGGACCTGGTAATGAGGATTAATGCCTTACAGTTAG
>JAVYIG010005943.1:0-127179 GCA_035222895.1 Strongylocentrotus droebachiensis
ATCGTAAATACTTTAGCCCCCCCCCCCCCCCTACTTTGATAAACGTTCACGGGCCTGTGTAGTGTGTATATAATATATACGCATACAACACTGATCTTGATGATGTCTTTAACGTGAAATATCTTCTTCTCTCCTTGCAACGAGAAAGAAAACAAGGTCATTAAAAGGGATTAAGCGACAAATAATCATTGTGATTCAAATTGATGCGATTATTTGTTTGAATAAGCACTGCTATTCACAGAATCTTCTTTGTAAAAACAACTTTTACAAAATCTCAGCCATGCTTACTGAGTTGAGACGTTCCATTCAATTTAAAATACTCAGTAAAGAATACACTTCTCCTGATCTGAAAATGATCTTACAACACAGTGGCAGAATTGCATGGCTGAGATATGTGTGCGCCAAGCCTGAATCCGATGACCGGGGTAATAATATGATTGCAGGGCCCTAAGGGAGAACAGTACACTCTAAATAAAAACTGCTCAATTTGAGTAAAAATGTTACTCTTTTAGTAGTCAAAAGGGAACCACCCAACTTTTGAGTAAACTTTACTCAGCATGTGTTGAGTAACAAATCTACTCATCTGTTGAGTAAAAATATTACTCAATAAAACACTAAATCTCTACTCGGTTTGAATGAGTCAACCTTTACTCAATATTTATTCCTTTGTTGAGCGGTTCCCTTTTTACTCCCCTTTTACTTTTTACATCTGGGTAGAAACGTAATCAACTCATGTCGAGTAAGAAACTGCTCATGAGTTGAGCCAAATTTTACTCAATTAACGAGTACATGTTTTGACTCAAATTGTTTGAGCAATTTTTTGCTCAAATATTGAGTATGATGTTTTCTGGGTAACGCTTAGTTGCTCAATCAATATTGAGTAATAAACATGTACTAAGTTAAGTACATTTTTTTTTACTCAAAACGGATTAAAACAAAGGTGGATTCAACTAGGGTTTTAACTTTTTGACTAAGGTTTAACTAAACCGCTGATTAATATTGTTCTTTTTTTAACAGCTGTTAAGTAACCATTATTTGTCAATAGAGATATAAACCATATGTTCTTCACTCACACACTATGCAAATAATATAAAGTCCACGACATTTTAAATTCAGTAATATAATTTGTGGACTTTAATTTCCAAAATCAGTTTGAATCACAGTGAAAACTCAGAGTTCTCTCATCATACATGATATTAAAAAGTATGTAGTTTAAAAATTTCAATTTTAAAACAATGTTACTTTACATCGAATCATCGAAATAAGTGTTCAAGTTTTTGGCACCAATTCTATGAGTTAAATGTTCCCAGAAAAAACGAAACCGAGAATTATCGATATTTTATCATAACTTAATCACAATTAATAAATAACACATATTTGTAAAGCTTAAAGGTGAAATTCAAAGAAATACACAAATATGTCAACTAATGTATCACTAGAAACTGGTAAGCTAACAGATGGCCATCGGACAAGTTTTAGGTCAACTACATATCGGGTGATTTATAACAATACAAATACAACCACCTCCATAGCAGCTGGGATATACGAGAGATTCGCCGGAAAAGTAACGATGTTTTAATGACGTCACTATATGGACCAACACTGCCCAAGCAGACGACATCCCATAGAGAATGAACATAATTGCAAAGCTATTATTTGTCAAATTATAATGAGTTTGGTGTATATAAATGTAATGGCATGTCACACCATTCAAAAGGGGATATGACCCGATTCTGATAACTAAAATCTTTTGCTTGTAAATATAGGGGTTAATTAACGATCAAAGAAACCAGACTTTCAAATTGAAAAGCCCCGGAATGATATTAAGGACGGCATTTGTTCCCTCTTGAAACGCCGAACATACCCCGGTGTATGCAGCTGAATATACAATGGCGTCTTAATTTGTTTACAAGCGACAGATTCCTTTATTTTTGTATCGCTGCATTTGTCATCAAAATAAAACCATGCGCGGGGTTTAGAGTGAGGCAATAGATCATACATTTAGCCTGACGGTAGTGAAGTAAGAGAAAGAACTCAAGAGAAGATGAAAACACAGGCACTGTCTTCAGGGGGTTATTTTCTGGGGGGGGGGGGGTAATCGTCCCGCTGGTAATTGGCCGATTGCCCAGGGGTAATTGTCCTAGAACCATCTGCATCAATAGGCCTACCCCAGGCCACTACGTGTTTAATACAAATACAATAAAGTAAGCTAGCTATTATCGGTCACTAAATTAATGCATGCACGCTCGCCCTTAGAGAATTGCCCAAGTTCACAATCAAATTAATGACATCGACAGTGACAACAATAATTTCACAATCTTGATCAACACAGTGTCCTTGAGACTTGACTAAATATCACACGGTAGCTCTTTTAATATTATCATGAGGATATCTTACCTAAAAATGTCAGTTGGAGCTCTTCCAAGCTCGATCCATGAGCTCAGAATTTATTCCCAATGTGTCACATCTATCTCAGTTCTTTTGCATCTTTCTGCACGCGCACATGCATGCACGAGACAGCTAATACCCAACCGTACTTTACTCAAAATTGACACAAACGAAGTTCTTAAGCAGGGCTCCCACTTAGCCGAGTTGGAGCCTCGAGTTGTGGCGAGCTGGCGCAAGCTTATGGTTAGCCGTTTTATCATTAAAATATATTTCTTGATATCAAGAATTCAATTCTTAATATCACGAAATCGAATTCTTGATATTAAGAATTACCATTGCTTTACAACGTAAAATGATTTCTTGATATCAAGAATTTATTTCTTGATATGTTTTAATAATAAAACGGCTTGCCATAAGCTCGCACCAGCTCGCCACAACTCGAGGCTCCAACTCGGCTAAGTGAGAGCCCTGCTTTACTCAATGTTGAGTCATTGATTTACCCTTTATCGAAGGTAACAAATTACTCGGATGACGAGTACCACTAAAATTGATTTCTTACTCCAGCTTGACTACTGAATTGCTCGTTTTGTTACTCAGCTTGTTTTACTCGGCACAATTTACTCGCTGAAATTAAGAGTGTATGATTACTGATGAGGCTACCCTGGGTAAACAAGACATATTATTATTATTATTATTATTATTAAAGTCGTTTTTACAAAGAAGATTCTGGTGAAAAGCATTGCTTATTCAAAAAAAATCCTTGCATCAATTTGAATCGCAATGATCCTTTAGTCGCATGATCCTTTTATTAAATAACCTTGTTTTCTTTTTTTAATTGCAGGGGGAGAAGAAGCTATGTCACGTTAAGAAATCATAAAGATCAATATGCGTATATACATATGAAAACAGAATAAAATGTTTATTATCAGAATGTCATTTTGGAATATCTCTATACAAATACCCGATCTTGCTGTGCCGATACCACATTGTCTTTAGCCCGTATCAGTATATGAGCCAATATAAAGTTATTATTCTTTATTCAGTTCAGTATAATGCTTTTCCTCAAAAATAGTTTCGCTATTTTTTTAGGCTTTAAACGACGCTAAGAAATGATTTCAAATGTACATTACACAAACCCTGAACCACTGCATAATGATTGTGGTTCTCTCTCTCTCTATTTATTTTAATCATGCATTATCAACTACATATAAAGCAGCAACAAAAAACTTAGGGTTATCTGGGATAGGTGAAAGTGAGAGTTAAAAAGAAAGCCATGCTAAAACGGCGCTTCATCCCCCCTCCTCCCCCCCCCCCCCCCTCGAAGAAAAAAATAGTGGTCCTCCTCTCCAGCATGCCCCCCCCCCCCCACTTTAATATTCACCGGCCGGCTGAGTCGGCGCAAAAGTGTTCCCAAAAAACTGGACCCCCCAACAATATATATATATATCTATATATGTGCTCTTATCCACCCCTCCCCCACCCCCCGCTCATTCCCCGTTAGCCGGCTGGCTGAATCGCCGCTAAATATTTTCTCAAGATTTGGGCCCTCCCCCCCCCCCCCCTCTTGCCGCCGGCTGGATCCGCCCCTGGCAGCAGTAACTAGTGAAACCTGCTTCCCCCCCCCCCCCCCCCGTCCTCTTTCTCTCTTACTATTGTCGTTCCTTTCCCTTTTCTTCCAATTTCAATCAAGGTTGGGCAGGGTCAATTCCCATAGGGCTCACTGTTCTCCTCGCCCCGCCAATGAACGTTATCATCGACCGTTTTGGCTACCGTCCCGTTGCCGTCACGTCTCTCGTCATCGCATCAGCAGGGGTAGTGGCGACGTCTTTCGTACCCAACATGCTTCTGGTCTACGTCACATACAGCTTGATGTTTGGATGTGGGTCTGGAGGTATTTCCCTTGTCGCCATGGGTCTTGTCGTACATTACTTTCCATCAAAGAACTGTGTAAGAGCCTTGGCAGTCACTCTCAGTGGCACTAGCATTGGTACGCAGGCGCGTACGCAGGATTTTTTCAAGGGGGGGGTTTTAACATTTATAAATCGGGCCGAAAATTTCGCAACGACTCAGCCAGCCGCTGAATAAGCGGGGGGGGGGGGGGGGGGGGGGGGGGGGGGGTAAGAGGACACTTTTTTTTTTTTTTTTTTTGGTCCCAAAAAAATCGCAACGACTCAGCCGACCGCTATAAGAGGACACTTTTTTTTTTTTTTGTCTCGAAATTTGAAAATTTGACATGTTGCTCCGTTGGGGGGGGGGGGGTGAGGTCACTTGTTTAGGTCATCCATGGGAATTTTTTTTTTTTTTTATTTTTTTTTTTAAATAATAATTAAAAAAAAATTAAAAAAAAAAAAAAATCCCAAAGGGGGGGGTTTTAGGGTTTTTTAGGGGGGGGTTTATACACATAAAAATACCAAAGGGGGGGGTTTAACCCCCCAAACACCCCCCCTGCGTACGCGCCTGTTGGTACGTATAAACACCTTTATTATATTAATAACCTATATAGCCCAGGGGAATTAGGATTTCTTAAGAAGAAAGCAATTTCTAATCGAAAAAATGCTGGCGACCCGTTTTGAATCGTCGGAAAGGGAGGAATTGAATAGCTCATGATTAAAATGACCCGTAATATCTACTAATGTTTGAAACATTGAGAAGTCCTACTCTATGTATTTTAGAATAACTACTACCAAAGTTATGGATGTGCTTCATAAATACCTTTTTGCCTGCCCTCTTGAGAATAATACTTCCAGCTGTGTTTCATATAATGTTCCGTTGGTGCATGAATGAAAAATGATTACATAACCTTCATGGGGGCACCTATCCAGTAATCGTCTCGGTGGATTTACTTTTCGGAACAACATATTAATATCGATTTCCCCGTGCGCAGATTGTATCTACGAAGTGGCGTATTGTAAGGGTGGCAAGTAGTTAGGAAAAATCAAATCAAGCCAATTTAATTGTTTAAAGAGAATTGAATTCAATGAAAGTTGGGCACAAGGATTATTGATTAGGCTTATCGATACTAAAATATTAAATGCAGAATAACCTTTAGGTCAAAGTTCAGTAGTCAAATAAGTTGCACGAACTTAAAGATAAAGTTGAGTTCTGGTCATGTGATTGCATTGTGAAAGAAACTGTGTAGAAGCGATTAGTAAAGGTTGCTGGTCATGTAGCACATAAGTATTGTTGTATTCTATGAGGTTTTGGAATCGTCACATAGTTGTTTTTTTGTTAAATGACCCAGTGTTGCTATAAGCCACTTTACACATAATTATATATGAGACGACACAAACATGTGGCATGAAAGTATGGCACACAACCGAGCTCTTGCTTATAGATGCACGGATGAACTTGTCATATTTTAAATATTTGAAGAGCCATCGATTTCAGGGGACGTTTGTCTTTAACTTTGCATTAGACTTTGGATTATAATTTTTCTCGTTGGCAGGAGTCAAAACAGAATAACAAGTAAAAGAAAATATGCATTAATTGTTATCATATTCCCAGGTATGCTGTCCTTTGCACCATTTCTAAGATTACTCATCGATCGATTCGGATGAAGAACCACCCTTCGGATTATTGGCTCATTGTACTTCATATTGGGCATCCCTTGCGTTGCAAGCTTCGTACCATCCTCACCTGATATGGCGCCCTCTGTAAAGGGCCAACAGACTGAATGAGATGGACTTAGAATGAAGGATATTCAGACCTCGGTAGAAACACACGATGATTGTCCAAATCAGGATTCATCCACGCATAATAAGGCAGGCAATTGTACTGATGAAAAGCATGGAGTAGTAGAAAAGTATTGTTCTGAGAAAGTTAGCGTGGATGGAGAAAAACCTGAAAATAGGCCTGTTATTTCAAGTAGTAGTCAGCACTCGTTGTATGAAGAGGATACCTCCTTGATGCAACGGCTGCGTCAAGCTAGGACTTATCCCGAGCTATCGTTCATCAGTGTAGCTGCTATCATTAATGGGCTTGCAGATTGCTTCTATTACGTTAACATGGTGAGACATACACAAATACATGCTAGCATGTCTAGCGCAATAAAATAGGAGACGGATTGTTTTTCATAAGAATATTATACTTCTTGGTGGAAAAAAAGATAAGATCTTGACATATCGTAGTAGTGGTCGAGAGATATCCATTATCAGGCTGTTCTTTGAACTTTTTGGAAGAGTTTTGCCCAATATAAATATGTTCTTATGGGCTTTAATAGACAAAATGTCCTTACATGAAATCTTCCCAAAGAAAAAAACGTTCTTTCAGAAATAAATATCCATATCAGACAGCAGTATCATTTTTTTCTTCTTTAAGGTGAGCTACATGGTATCTGTAGGCTTCACGGAGACGGATGGGGCACGTATCTTATCCGTCATTGGAGCGTCAACCGCCGTCGGTAAAATCACTCTCTCGTTCGTCAGTGAATGGCTCCCATTTCCGGTCTATTACGTCATGCTTATCGCCTCTGTGGTGAGCTGCGTGGTAATGTGCTGTTTTCTTGTCATCAGAAACCTCGCACCTATGTTCTGCCTAGCGGCTGGTGAGGAATTCTTATTTGTACAAGTCTTTCATAGGTTATTTTAGTCCCTTTTTTCCTCTCTTTGCCTCATCAGAGGATTGATTTGGTATACATGGTTTACATTCAAAGAAACAATGTTATTTTAGTCTAAACACGCGTTGCACACGAGGCGTCTTTTAATGACGTAGTGCGCCGTTAGACAGTGATTGCAGGGGTCTTAATTTACGCGCCATGTGAGAATGAAATCTTAAAGTAGATATTCATTGATTTTAAAAACTAACTTTATTTTCATTAATGCTAAATATATTACTCATTGCGGCTATAGTATCGAAAATAATATCGCTAGTGATATTCGTTTGTCTCGCAATGTGGTCAATAAGGAATCTAAAAGATCACGACGTTTCGTATGCTACTGCAATACTTCGTCAGGTGATAAAAACTGTTGTGAGCAAGGGTCTTTTATACTTTACGGGAGGACCGTAAAGCGGTCTAAAATTCGATCGATAATTGGAACAATAACGCCCAATGCCTATTGGTCGACGCACACGGTGATCGACCAATCACCAAGGCCGCTGGTTCGGCCGCTGGTTCGGCTGATGCACCAGGCCTATTGGCCGACGCATACGGTACTCGACCAATCAACGGGCCGCTGGCTCGGGCCGTCTGCTGAATTTCATTATTGCAAAGAAATCTACAGAGGTGAAATCTGTTTCAACGAAGGCAGGGAACATCGTCTGCAAAATGAACGATGATACCTTTTAGATAATTTCAACCCCTGACGACTTGTTCGCAGTGGGTTTAGATAATGTCGAATACAAAAACTTCAGACTCCGCTTGTTGGAGTAATGTCTCCTCATAATGTCCTTTTTTTTTTCATGATAAAAATATTCTAATAATATGTTTGATAACACTGTATCACATTCTTACAAGTTATGTCCAAATTCATTTGATAGTACATTGCCACTTGACGGTAAAAAATCAATTAGTATCTCCCATGTAAATGTACGTTCGCTAAACAAAAATGTTGATTCCTTAAAGTTGTTGTATGAAGATTGCGTTAAGTTCAGATTCGATGTAATTGCATTATCAGAAGTATGGAGAGTTTTAGAAAAATCAACCTTGGAAATGGAAGGTTATTTATTGGAGGTAAAGTGCCGGGATGGTAGAGAAAGAGGAGGAGGGGTAGGAGCTTATATTCGTTCTAATTTGAAATATGTCGTGAAAGATTATACAGTGAAGCATACAGAATCAATCTGGTTTGAAATAAACAACGGAGAATTTCAGAAGGTGATGGTAGGTGTTTTATATAGGAAACCAAATACAGATGTTAAAGAGTTTCAAGAAAGTCTTCTCACAGTTTTAGAAGACATTAAAGTCGACAGACGCAATACCATTATAATAGGAGATTTTAATATAAATTCATTAAGTTCAGACGGAACAACAGAAGGGTTTTCAACAGCGATGAAATGCGTAGGAATGGAGCAGAAAATAAAATATCCAACAAGAGTAACCAGAGAGTCTGTAACCTTATTAGACCATATATACACTAATATGAACAAGTATGATAATCACTCGGGTGTTATAGAATGTGATATTTCTGATCACTACCCTGTGTTCATGATTTTAGAAAATCCATGTAATTTGAAGCAGCTGCATTATCCACAAACTGTAACTTACAGATGTTATAAAAACTATGATGTACAAAACTTTAAAGATGATCTTGCTGGGCAAGACTGGCAACATATCAATAGCTGTGAAGATGTTAACATGGCATATTCCATTTTTCTTAATTTGTTTAATAATGTTTGTAATAAACATGCACCAATCAAAGAGAAAAGAAGCTGCAAAGGACGCGCTTATGAGAAACCTTGGATAACCAAATCAATAATGAAGTCTGTTCGAAAAAAATATAAATTGTTTTTAAAAGTAAGGAAATCTAATTTTGATGTAAGTGATGTACAAAAATTTCGGAAATACAGAAATATATTAACGACTGTTCTTCGCAATGCCAAGAGAAATTATTACAGTTGTTTGCTAGCTGAGAACAGCAATAACACTAGTAAAACGTGGAACATCATAAATGAATTACTATCTGGGAGAAATAAAGGGAACAAAGGTACAAAGGTAGAAAAACTTATAAGGCGTATTAATGGAAATGATAGAGTTCTAACAACTGAATCTGAAATTGCCAATGAATTTAATGATTTCTTTGTAAACATCGGTCCAAATCTAGCATCAGCAATACCAAATGTACCCACATTATTTGAAGATTATTTGAATAATAGTGTTGAGCAATCCCTTTTTTGGAAACCGGTCACTATGAAGGAAGTTCATGACCACATGTTGGCTCTAGACGAGAAGAAAGCTTGTGGTTACGATAACATTCCAGTACGCCTGATTAAGGATGGGGCATCTATTTTGGCTGAACCATTAAGACATATCTTCAATCTTTCATTGGAAACAGGAAATTTCCCTGATCAAATGAAAATTGCTAAAGTCAGTCCACTGTTTAAGAAAGGTAATAAACATGAAACAGGGAATTATAGACCCATTTCTGTCTTACCAATTTTGGGTAAAGTATTAGAAAAAATAGTTAATGCTCGATTGACCAGTTTTCTAGAAACGCATGAAATTTTATATCACCATCAGTACGGATTTAAGAAAAAGTATAGTACTAAATTATCATTAATTAATCTTATGAATACGGTATTGAAAAGTATAGACGAAGGATGTGTTACGCTTGGTGTGTTTCTTGACTTTCAAAAGGCTTTTGACACAATAAACCATAACATATTAATTAAAAAGCTATCACATTATGGTATCAGAGGACATGCACTGAAATGGCTCGAAAGCTATCTTAGTGACAGAATGCAGTTTGTGAAATACAAAGAGTCATCATCAGAAAGTAGATATATCAAATGCGGTGTACCACAAGGTTCTGTCTTAGGACCAACTCTGTTTTTAATCTATATAAATGACTTGCCAACTGTGACAAATTATTTCAATTTCAGACTATTTGCAGATGATTCTAATATTTTTCATACTTTTCCCAAAGGTGTAGATCAAATAGATGAGTGTGAAGTAAATGAAAATTTAAAATCAATACAGAATTGGTGCACTGCAAATAAGCTTACTATCAATGCGTCAAAAACCAATTTCATGTTCTTCAGTAGTCGTAGAAGAAAGGCTGTGCTTAAACGGAGATTAAAAATATCTGGGGCAGAATTAAGAGAAGTGGAGGAAGCGACATTTGTTGGCATTACCATTGACAGACATTTTACATGGAATTCACATATAAAATCTGTTAATGACTGTATACGGAGAAAGGTCGGTATCCTCTTTAAATTACGGCACTTTGTCCCTAAACATATATTGATACTGTTGTATAAAGCTCTTATACAGCCACATATTACATATGGCATCGAGGTTTGGGGTAGTACTTATAAATCACACTTGAATTGTATATTTTATACTCAAAAGATGGCTGTACGTGCTATAACTTTCAAGCCACATCGTTCTCATACTAATGCACGTTTCATGACCTCAAATTGTTGAATGTTTTTAAATTGCATAAATTATCTATTTGTACTTTTGTGTTTGATTTGATAAATGAACGATTACCTCATTCCTTAAAACATTATTGCAGTATGATACAACATGAATATTCCACAAGACAAAAAACGGGTCGACAATTACGTCTCCCTTTATTCAAAACAGACCAAGGAAAGTTTTCTGTTTCGTTTGTTGGAAGTAATTTTTGGAATATGCTTCCTACTGATCTAAGAATTGAGAGATCAAGAACCTCTTTTCGTAAAAAACTTACAAAATTACTCTTAAGTGAAAACCACGAATCATAACCTCGTAACTATATAGTTGTATATAGTGACCAGTCTCATTTTAATATTATACACCAATCTTATTTATAAGATTTGGAAACCCATCATGTATTTTAAAATTAACTTTATTTTAGGCTTTAGATAACGAGAGTCAGACTCGACTAGCACATGTGCTATTTTTGACTCTATTTTACCATCGATCACAAACTCATTGTAAATAGTCATTTATTGTTTTACTCTTGAAGCAAAGTTTACTTTATCTTTGTCATAATGTACATGTATATCGCTGTAGAACATGTATTTTTTATAATTCATGTCATGCATTTATGTTATATTGACATTATCATAGTACATTTTTATCTTTTGTTTCAATGTTTTCAATGATGGTGAATAAATAAATTCAATTCAAATTCAATTCAAAGTTGAAACTTTGATTCGACAAGGTAATCAAAATTCAATGCTTGGAAACGTTCGAAGTAATGATTATTATAAATTACAAAACGCTTAAATACAGCCCCGGCATAGCACCTAAAGAGCTCTCCGAACGCTGCTTAGATGTGTGAGATCACAGTATGGACATGATTTGCACAAGCAGACGATATCCCATGACATCTCACACATTTTCAGTGCCTGTGTTTTCATCTTCTCTTGAGTTCTTTCTCTTACTTTACTTCCGTCAGGCTAAATGTATAATCTATTGCCTCACTCTAAACCCCGCATATGGTTTTATTTTGATGACAAATGCAGCGATAAAAAAATAAAGGAATCTGTCGCTTGTAAACAAAATAAGACGCCGTTGTATATTCAGCTGCACCCACCGCGGTATGTTTGGCGTTTCAAGAGGGAACAAATGCCGTCCTTACTATCATTCCGGGGTTTTTTCAATTAAAAGTCTGGTTTTTTTTATTGATAATTAACCCCTATCCTGTGTATTTACAAGCAAACGATTTTAGTTATCAGAATCGGGTCATATCCCCTTTTGAATGGTTTGACATGCCATTAAATTTATATACACTAAATTCATTTTAATTTGACAAATAATAGCTTTGCAATTATGGTCATTCTTTATGGGATGTCGTCTGCTTGGGCAGTATTGGTCCATATAGTGACGTCATTAAAACATCGTTATTTTTCCGGCGAATCTCTCGTATATCCCAGCTGCTATGGAGGTGGTTGTATTTGTATTTTTATAAATCACCCGATATGTAGTTGACCTAAAGCTTGTACGATGGCCATGTGTTAGCTTACCAGTTTCTAGTGATGCATTAGTTGACATATTTGTGATTTTCTTTGAATTTCACCTTTAAGAATGTGCCGATTCCAAAATGGCATTAGAATATTGGCGCGTTCGTTAATGATGTATATATATAGCTAGTGGTTCCAAACCTCAAAAAGAACAACTATTGAATTATAGCTTTTAGAACGGATTCTAAATAATAATACAATATAATTATATATATATACGAACGTAGATCGAGTTTCCAAGTTTCCATCTGTCCAAATAGCAAATCATTTACTATGTCATAACAATATTTTGAACGAAAGAGAAAAGTAAAATAGCTTTTGTGTCCATCTGTCATGCACTTTCTTCTAACATAATCGATGATAACTCTCTTTTCTTTTAATAGTTATCGGTGGAGTAATGATAAGTACAACTGCAGTGGTGACTTATTCTATTCCTAGTACTTTCTTTGGTCCTGAACGCTCTCAACAGAACTGGCCTGTAATTCTTTTCTGCAGTGGCGTCGGTCCAATGTGTGGCTCATTAGTCGGTAGGTTGAATGAGTGATCCCATAAATCCTCCGTCGACATGTGTACGCCCGTACTTGACCAATTCAGTTTATTTCAACCCTGATCGTAGAAAACTTGGACTTCAGAATAACTCCCCGATGTTAAGCAAATGTCTATCACTCAATATCGGGGTGTTAAGTACAGTATGCGCCGCATGATTAAGGTTGTGATTGGAGTTTCGGTAAAAGATAAAATCTAGTTTAGGTTTAGTGCTAGGGTTGGGATTAGGACATTGGTTTGTCTTAGAAATTGATCCATAATCGTGAAATGCAGAACCGTGAAATGAATTATTAAAATAAATAGTAACCAGACTTAACGAAAGTCCAGCAAATTCCTTGCGTTTGCTTCGGCCCATAGTGAGAGATAACTGTAAATCCGAGTGACGGAATATCACCTCGTAGGTACAAATTGATTCAAAAGTAGAAGCGCTTGACACCAACTGTTGTCAAGCGTGATATTAATTGTGGTCAAAAATCTAAAAACGTGATTATGCTAGTTGTAGAAAATTGCTTCTGGGAATTAAAATGTACTGTGTTAAGTAATCATGGCAATATCAATAGGTATTGCAGCTGCAGCAGGAGTAGTAATAGTAGTAGTAGTAGTAGTATTAGTACTAAAATTAATTATAATAATAATAATGATGATAATAATAACTATGATATTTTTGATCAATGAAATCCTGTTCAGCGATTGGTCTACATAGCATCTTGTGACCAAACATAACATTGTTATGATGTAACCGTGACGTCATCCATGGTATAGTGCAAACTATACCATGGATGACGTCATATATATGCGATCGATCAAGATCAATGTGCTATCGGTCGCGGTCGCGGTACTGGCGCCTGCGATGCTCTCACTGCACTCTACACTACTTCAGTGACAGTTAACATAATTATTAGTATTATTATTATTTATATGAAGGTTGGTTTGAAAAATATAAAACAAAATTTGTATATCATGCACTATTTCAAGCCACTAGTTAAAATTATGGATTCCTCGGCGACAGAAATGGCACTATTTTCTTCGGGGCTACGCCCCTTAGAAAATAGTGCTATTCCTGCCACCTCGATCCATAATTTCAACTAGAGCCTCTCAGTGCATGGTATATTTCTTTATTATTCTTATTTTGTATCTCCACTCGGGAGGGGCGCAGTTCTTGAAAAGGAAGACAGATTAAAGAATGGTAATGGCTAATTTCTAACTCCTACTCGACATATAGCACTTGTGCGTGCCATGCACCCTTTCTTGCACATGTGGTCAGTGGAAAGTTGTTGCTTTGGGGAGTGGGGATTATTCACCTTAATAAGAAGTTGTGTTCATACTGCTCTCACTGCCACATCCTGACATCACACCAATATTGTACACATGGTGCGTCCACAATGGTGCGTCCACACTCCCTCATACCATGATACAGGAAGTTAAAGTTAAAGATAAACTCCAGTTCTGGTTAAAAAAAAGAAAATTAATTCTAACAGATTCAAACGAAACTTACACTGAATGTTCAGGATTACAAATAAATGACATGTGCCAAACAATTTTTGAAGAAAATATATACTGGCTGAGTAATGAGCAAAGAAAGACAAGGAAATCAAGGTAGTACTACTACTAGCCCCGACACCATGTGTGTTGTCCCATATATAGCTTTCTGTGTACAGTGCTTGTTACTTTACCAAGACTCGGCCAAATTTATTATGATTTTGATGACTCCAGAACCTTGCAGTGCACACCAATACTTACATGCTACATGATCAACTGTTTCTGATCCATTCCACACCTTTTCTTTCACAATGCAATCTCATTACCAGAACTCACCTTTATCTTTAATATAGACTTGAACAACTCATTTCGCTATTAAAACTGGAACTGATTAAAACTAGAATAGGTAACAATGTGCTATTGCGTAATACATATTTAATGACACATGTCCTTGGCTAAGAATATACTGATTACAAGCATATGCATGTAAGCAAAATACAAATATACTGACATCAATGAAGTATTGTCGCCCCAAAACTTACTTAAATGTTGTCTGAAACAAACAACATTAAAATCAATTTCACAAACTCCACAATAGTTTCCTATCATTACTACAAATGATAATTATGTTGCCATCAATTATATTGTCTCTTCCTATTACTTATATTTCCACCCATAGTCAAAATATCATATAATCCAATATATATATATATATAGACATAAACCATCAATATTTCATTTTTACACAGTACTACATTAGACATGTGAATATTGAAGCTAGGAAAGTGAGGGGTCACTCCTGCATGGTATTAAGTGGTTGGATGAGGGCACTCTTGCAGAAAGGAGTCCTTAAAAAACTAACAGGAGGGACTGTGGGGCTAGAAATACTCGTGTCATTCTTACAGTCAAAGATAGCCCCAAAATGGGGGGGGGGGGGTATTCTGTGGGGCTCCGCACCAATAATAATTGTAATAATTGTAATCATAATAATAATAATAATAACAATAATTGTAATAATTATAATAATCGTAATCATAATCATTCTAAGAAGAAGAATTGTACAGTAAAGATACATAACAGTGATGATGATGACATTTATATTTTCTGTAACATTCTTTCTCACTAGGCCAGTCTATTGATCGTACTGGATCATACAGAAGTGCCATCTGGACTTTTTATTGGATTATACATTGTCGTTTGCTTGCTTCTCATCGCAGCACCCCTCTACCAAAGGACATTTGCTCCCAAACGTTACGTCGTACAAAAGTTACATAGAGTAGAGCGCTTGGATAAAAAGAAGAAGGGCGTTGAACAGGAGGATACCAGTGAAAAGTTTGCAGACATCTCAAACTACAGTGGGACAAATTATGAAGTGGTATATGAACGCGTGTCAACGGTATAATAAGTGGCATATAACACTTCTTAGTGTGCGCTAGACCGATGGCAGAAGCCGATATGCACGCCCACTTCCTTGCCAGATACCTACATCAACCAAGAATGTATACTGACTCGTGAAATTATACCATCTACCAAATATATGGCTTTCCAGTACTGCTCGTATCTATTATTTCTCTTCGTTGACTCCTATTTTATATTATTAATGTTTTCCCCGCTCTTTAAACCTATTTTTGGTACATGTATACTACTATTAAAGCAATATTAATACATTTCGCAAAACCTTCCCCGGCTCAGAAGGGCAACAACTTATTTTTGAAATTTGCGTTTAGATAATTATTGTAATACAAAAGGTAATAGCAGAAAGTGAATGAAATATTCCATCACCACACACATGTGGGATGGAAGCATCCATAAATGTGAATACATTTACTTGATAAACGACTTGGCATAGCTGAGTACTTCACGTTATCAAGGAAATAGCGATGCCCATTGTTGTGCTGAGTAACTGTACATTATGCTAAGAATATCTTACTTTATATCTCTCTCAAACATTTTGTTGTGGAACCTTGTAGATTAGTGATTGTAAACGTTATACAAAGTACACAATGTAAATTATTTTGAATCACTTCTAATGTTTATTTTGTGTATACTTTTGTTATGTCTATATGTAAAAATTTCTCCTTAATAAACAAAAGAAAAAGACATGATTATGCAGAAAATGATTAGACTTTTAAACTTGAAACTTGAAGCTTGAAACATGTATAAGATGGCTGTAGCCAAGCTTTGCCTATGGCAAATGACAATGAAATAATTGTAGGAATCGTTCACACTCGGTGCTTAGTATTTACTTCTTCCGTGATAACACTCGTATATCTTTAATGTTTGTTCAATAATATGTAATTATGTGTTGCACGAGTCACAGAAGGGATTTTGTCCAAAAATATTTTGTAATAAATAAAGGCAGATTTCCTGTCATACTAAATTGAAAAGTAAAGATTTTGTTTCCAGTGCGCTCTACTAGTACTTCTTCTGTAAGGTATATGTCTCCCTCTAATGTTGGAATTACATTTTGGATTTCTATAATAATTATGATAATTATGATACACAATACATAGGTGAGAGATGGTAAGCGAGAGCGTTAGAGGGGAAGAGTGTTGAAGAGAGAGAGAGAGAGAGAGAGAGAAAGAGGGGGGAGAGAACGTGTGAAGAGAGAGAGAGAGAAGAAAAAAAGAAGAGACATAATCAATTATTGGTCTACACTCAATATCACCACCTCCACCAGTCGAATGGTCTTTATTATGACGTAATCTTCAAAGGGATTCGTCAGTATGGCGTTACTTAGCAACAATAATGTATTCAATACATGAGGCGCTTAGCAGATAAACGGGGTTATTAATCAAACAGAAGGGATTAAGAGAGGGGTCCATTGGGTGTGGCAAAATGTCCTGAAAGATAACATAGTTAAATCAATATTTTGGGTAAAAAAAGTAAAATATAATGTATTCGCAACAATCGTACGATGATGAATGCTTTGATAAAAAAGGGTATAATGAAAGTGTAAGAAATGTAAAACTATTTTCGACAGGTTGATTACGGGAGCCTATAAGAAAGTGATGACAAAATGGGGAACCTTTTTATAAGTAAGGAAAAGTAGAATAATGCCTCTATTCATCTCAGGAAAATCTATAAATGAATTAATATTCTCTGACAAAGATAATTAACTCTCATAACAATCGCCAGCTTATTGAAATAGCGAAATGAAATGCTCAACAATTAAAAAATAAAATAAAATTGTTTCAATTCAACTTTGAATTGGCAAATGAGCTAATGCCATCAATGCACGCGTTCCGTTAATGTTAATCTTTTTAAATTTATAAATGTTTCGCATTTTCTTTAATATGCAGAGCTCAACAATATCTTGTTTACATTATCTGTGCTCAATTTAGTACTGGAAGGCCTACATTTTGAATATTCTCAGCTCCTTGCTAACTGCACTCGATCCCTTGTTTAGGTCGTTGGCACACATACTTAAATTTTGCGGCCGGGAACCGCCGCACATGGGGCCAGGGAGGAACCAAAGTGCGCCAAAAATAATTTTGGGGGATTTATTTTTTATAAATCCAGAGGAAATGTTTGGATTTCCAGGGATTTCCGCTTAAATTTTATTACCAAAATTTTCTCTGATGTCTAAGCTTTAAGTTGATACCAGATTTGGCTGCTCGATTCTGCCCATTATTTGCAACATTGGCCCACGCGCCGTGATTTATGACCGCGTATCAAATTCATGATTCAGCCGCGGACCAACAAAACAAAAAGCCAAAAATTCCTCTTTGTGGCCATGCCTTGAACCATAATGCATGGCCGTACAGAGGAATTTTTCCTGTTCGGGACCGGGGGGAAATGCAATGAATTATTGATAATTTATTGCATATTCTTTGTTTGTTTTTACTTGTGGGGGTTGCCTTCTACCCTAGCCCCCCGTTGCGTACTGTCATGATTCAGTGGCAAAGTAGTTAGGGTAAACAAAAATATTCCACCTTTATATATATTTTATATATTTTAAACTTTTCTCACTATTTTATATGATAATCGAGCAGGAGGCAATGGTTGTAATAACTAAATACCTGATACCATCATCTTCCCTTACTCTTCCTTTCATATTTCAGTTATTGTAAACATACTGGCCCGAATTCACAAAGGAGGTTTGTCGACAAACCTTGGTTTTCGTACATCATATGACGCGTTTTACGCGTTTTTTACAAACCTGGTTTGTAAAGAACAAAAGGAGGTTTGGCGAAACAAAAGGAGGTTTGAGCTCAAACCTTGGTCTGAGCTCAAACCTTGCTTTGTGAATTCGGGCCACTGTGTATTGTTCCTTTTACTCTGTGTTTTTTTCTCTCTTTATCTCTCTTTTCTTCACAACATTTACCTTTGTTTAGCCCGAACATTTTTGCCTCTCACTAAGTCTCAGACTTTTTTTCTTGTCCAGCTCTCTCTCTCTCTCTCTCTCTCTCTCTCTCTCGCTCGCTCTCTCTCTCTCTCTCTTTCTTTCTCTTTATATGTGAGTGTACGCATCAACAATAAACAATTATCCTCCAGTGTGAATAAAATATATTTCCTTAGATAAGCGAGACTAATCACTATAACATCCTGCATAAACAATGTATCGGTTCTTGATTGGTTAAAAGCTCTTCACTTGATCAAAAAAATATAAATATAAATATAAAAAAAGTACTATTTACGGCAAACAATTTATTTAATAAAAACTACAACATTTTAAATTGTTAATTTGTTTTATATTTTTGAAAAATAAACTTAAGAAGAAATTTGAAAAATACATTTTTGATGCAGGATATAAAACAAATGTACCCTGTCTTCTTTTCGGGGTATTTGTTAAAACTATATGAGCCTTAGTGACTACAATAGTACCATTTGCGCCCCTCAGCAAATAATACTATTGGAGTCACCTTCTGCCCATAGTTTCAATCAGAACTGACAGTGTATACTGTATATGAATGTAGGTGCAGGTTGAATGAGCACAGGTATGATTCAACAAGGAAAACTGAAGGAGTATATCGTCAATGACCAAATTCGAGTATTTAAAGGCTGATTGAATTTTAAACCGCCCGATGTAGAGATGTACATATACAAGACTACATTAAAAAGATATGAATAGCAGCTCAAAGACATTAAATAAATAAAAATGTCACAATTGTTCAGTTTCAAGCGGTTTATTTTTTTGTTCTATTTTCTTCAAACGGCCAATACAGCAAAAACACAATAAATATTGATCTTTCATATATACAAAATATACGCATCCTGTCCCCATGAAATGCGCCAAGGTGAAGAAGAGAGGGTACGCCAATATACATCAATATAAAACAAAATTCCAGGTTCCGTCGAGAAAAAAAAATCCCCAAAGGAAACGTTTTAGCCTTTTTTTTTTAATTAGTTATTTTATATTTGTATTTTTTTTTTTTTATTATCTTTTTAGACATGCTGATTCCAGCAGGTTTGTTTCCTCTTCTTTACAACAATTGTCATGCTTTTCATATTTTGATTGACTATTCTGGTTGATAAATGAAAGTGTCCTTCAAGCATATAGTCCAAAGGAAGAATTAATATCCCCAATATTGTCATATCACTTATAACTGGCAATATTTTCATTGAATTGGTCTTAAGCCCCTTGCCTAGCCTAAATTATTTTTTCCTCGAAGCCCAATTAATCACAAGCTTAATCACATTCACACTAGACGAAAGTGGTGAAAGCAAGGCTGTACGCAGTTATGACAACTGAGAAAAATAAATCCTTTGGCTAAGCAATTCTTTCCATTAAGGCAATAAATCACATTTATATGATTGCGATGAAATGATACAAACATCAAAATTACAATACAAGTCAGAAAAGGAATATGTGAGAAGTTTTAAACTCGTTAATCTCGCACAGAAATAAAAATTTATTTGATGAAATGCTTTTTTTCCTACGCAATTTTCAAACAATTAAACGTGTCTATTCGTAAAAGTATGCGTCATTTCAGTCACAGTTTCCAAGAAATCTAAGTAAGAACCAAAAGATCCCAACTACTTCTTACCAGATGAATGATAAAACAATGTTTTTTGTTTGTTTTATTAGTGGCCCGATGATATGTACAAATGCATTTAGATAAGACAGACCACCATCTTAAAAATGAGTAGGTCTACGACTCATAAAGTTTTAAGAATTAAAGGCATTGTTTAACAATGTTTCAAGTTTTACAAATCTGAGATGCATGGCCCTACGTGTAGATACGGTGTAATATTGAAGCCCTAAAAAAAATGCGCTTCAAAATGATCATGAAGTGCTTCAAAAAATTAAACATTTTTGAGTGACCGGTTTTACCATACTCATTTTCCCCCAACAGACTGTAGTGTTATAAAAAAGCTTGTAAAAGTCAAGAGATTCATTTCTGACCTAAAGGTTTATAAATATGGTTGCAGCATAAGCTTAACCCAGGATTTTGTTTAGAATCAGAGGCAAATTTCCATAATACCTTTAAGAAGTACGTGATTGGTAGATGGATTGCACACACAAAAAAGATATATAATGACGTCTTGGTTATAACATTGGAAATCATGTATACATGAAATTGATGATTTGAAATAATGATTAATACAATCGCAACCCCACATGCAGCTCATCTTTTTAGTATTATTTTCTGTACCCTCGATCTCTCACTTCTTTCTGTCATTGTCTTCTCTTTGTATTATAACCGTGTTCTTTTATCTTTGTCGTGTATAGTATTGTCTTGTCCCTTTCTCGTCTCTGTTGGATTCCCCTTTTTCCCCCCTATTTTGTAGTTGGTTTTTTTGTAGTTACAGATTATTTAATTTAATTACTCATTATTCCTAAGTTTCATTTGAGGTGTTCACACTTGTACAAGCATTGCTTTTTAGTGGACCCCTTTGTTTCCAACATGTATTTCTTAAATTTGTTTTAAATGCTTATGATTGATTTGTAATGTTTTGTTGGAAACTGAATAAATTTGAAATCTGAAATCTGAAAGACTTTCAACATAATCATCCGAATGCCTCACCTATTGAAAAGTGTGAACATACAAGGACGTACGTATGACATAATCCGAACATGATTTCTACAAGCAATACCACAGGGTATTCGGAAATGTCCCTAGAGTTGATTTCTTGAAAGTCTATGCGATCGTGCTTTTTAAATGTTCAGTAATTGAAAAAATTAATAGTAATAATGATATCGATCGATGTGTATGCGTTTAAATATATATATACAGAACGACAACAGAAGTTAAAATATTTACGTTATATCCCTAACCCCTAATCTTATCTTCTATATGATTTTATAAAGATAAATTGTAATGACCAAATTCCATCAAAATGTTACAAACCGGTACAAACTAACGGTGGATATCATCACAAAATTGATTCTGAAATGTGTTGGTTACTCTCTTCACTCGCTCGCAAAATTCAAAAGCATTGAAATTGATATTTAACATTGACCTCCTGGCAAACACGTGCCCATGCTCCTTTAAAATGGGTCTGTAACAAATGCCAATGCTTCGTCGACATAAAAGAAACATAATTTATTCAAAATACGTTCGTTGGAATTAAAAAAAAACCTAAGACTAGTCCAGGTGGAATATATTCCGCTATAATCAATTACAAATGAAAGCGAATTTTATTGAATTGTTGATAATTACGCAGTTTTTTTAGAGTGTACATTTTAGTAACTAAATAATTACTTTATAACTGCAAACCTTACATAATAATTTTTTCATACGAACTGAGAAAAAGTCAGTGAAAATAGAACTAATAACCAGTTATGTTACTTTTTCAAAATTTCTTAAATTGTAGCGTTAAACTATGACTTTAGGAAATCTTTTTCTTTTATCATTACCTATGATGGTAGTATAATTATATGCTCATCTGCTCATCTTTCACGTTCTCTTTGTTGATATATTACGTTCATAAATTAGACCCCATTACAGGTATTTATATACCGCACCCTGGCAAACTATAACAATAAAACCTTTGCCTCTCCTTTTCATATAATTCAATGAACTAAAATATTGATAAAGATATCATTCAAAGAGAAAATCGAGGATTTTATTTAGGTTATTATTTTCCTTTCATAGTATTTTCAGTTTGGATTTGCCTAAAATTCAGAGAGGCTCGTAATATAAGCATCCATCCCGCTGGGAGAATGAACTAGAACCAGCCCCATCTTTTGTTTCAGCGTTCAGCTCGCATTTACCATCTCTGTAATTGAATGACATGCATCCGGGTTCCTTTTCGCATTCCGCGGCGCAATGCAGTCTATCCTTCATATATACTGTCTTCATCACGTGATCTGAAAGACAGTAGTCAACCATAGGGCTTCCATTGTTGTCTTTTGCCATTGAGTAGAATCCTGATCTGTTTCGATCTTTGGCGTGCTGTGGAGGCGGAGTAGGTGTTGGTGTTGTATCTGGTAACGGAGTAGGTGTTGTATCTGGTATCGGGTCAACTGTTGCAGTAACAAAAAAGAACGAGTAAAAACAAATGCCTCATAAATTCCAGGTTTTGTAATATATCTTAAGAGTATATCCATTACTAAATACTCCTTGATAGTAGCAAATGAAATTGTGTCGTTCATTTTAACACAAAAACATATCAATGGCGATTATCAAAAGTATAAATGTATATGATATCATACTGATAAAGGACAAAACATTTGATCAAAGACCCAACTTTAACAGAATAGTCGAATCTCTAAATCTCTCAGCATTTACTGGCCAACCCATCAGTGTAATAAAGATATAACTGTGAATGGGTTGATATCTAATATCGAGAAAAACAGTGGCATCTTGTCATGATGAATTATGTAATCATAGCAAGTTTCAATTTAAGACAGTACAACGTGACCCTTACAATCTGAAATAGATGAGCCATATATGACCACATTGAACCTGTACACTACTACACTGTATAATGCTTTGATGAATTTAGTTCTTCTTAATTGTTGATCAAATATTGCAGTCTCACTGTCTAGTGAATAGGTCACAATGAAGGACACAGTACGGGGTTCGAATCCCTGCCCCGGCATAAATGTCCTTGGGCATATTAAGTTACATTAGCCACTCGTCATCCACGTGTGTTAGTAGAAGAAGTAGATATGAGTTTGTGTAAATAATGAAGGGTTTAAGTCTGTATTTGTCCCATAAACATCTGTATAAAGGGTTTGGCCAATGCGGTTCTCATTGGACATAATATAACGAGATGTATATTGAAAATCTAAGTAAAAGTGGTCGACATTTAACATATCATTAGTCATTACCCAACAAAATTTGAACACTGTATTTTTAAATAATGACGATTGAGCGAATTTGGGCAAGGTGAAATGTATGGGGTCATTTGACGTCCTATACATTACCTATATATTATAGAATATAGAACATGATTTAAATAAAAACACCATTATTCTTGAAACTTTATCTGATCTAGGCTTTGGAAGAATTATATTATATGCTTAATACGATCATCAGGTTTACTGCAATCGTTGATTCAGTATGTAGTGTATGGGACAAAATCCCTTTCACTTGCCCATTTAAAGTAGTTACCTTCGCACAGAGCAATGATTGGCAAATCGGTGCCACAAGTGTAAACTGACAAGCCATTGTAATTTGGTCTATAGTAAAGACAGTCTTCGCCACTCGAGGTGCTTGGTTGTCCACTTTTCCACGAAGCTGAAACGATGAATGATATAAATACATTAGATTTAATTGAATTTAATTTCGGTTGGTCTTGGCATTGTAAAAATATAACATCCAGGGTCGATTGTATATATTATTTTAATGCAAACAATAATGTGGTATACTTCTAGTTATCAACCGACCCCTTCATCCTGGGTCTCTGGTCAGTTGTTATACTCCAATATAATAAAAAGATAAAGAAGAACACAACAAACACAAAACCAGCTGACAGTAAAACATATTGGGTAACTAAGATACCCAACATGACAATAATAATGTGTCCGACCAACTTTGACCAAAAATTTGCTGAACTTGGGTACAAAATTATCAGATCAAGATCATCTTTGATTACAAATTGAGCAAAGAAAATCACACGAGTGGAGCATAGAGTTGCCCCAAAGTTGGTTATACACATAATTGCCCTCATGTTAGGCGATTTTAAACCTAATACTTTTTCACAATGCCTAATCTACATAGGCCTGCGGGGTCAATGACACTATTCATAAGGACCATTATTCATAAGGACAGATATTCATAAGGACCGCTATTCATAAGGACCGCTTTTCATGATTTGAGAAAAGGGTCATTATTCATAAGGAATCCTCTTCATAATCAAAAGAGAGGGTCACTATTCATAATAGAAGAAGAGAGTCGCTATTTATAATACGAAGTTAGGGTCACTATTTATAATACAACAAGACGGTCGCAATTCATAATACGAAATGATGGTCGCTTTTCATAATGCGCAATGAGGGTCGCTATTCTTAAGGGTCATTATTCATAATAGGAAATGAGGGTCGCTATTCATAATACAAAATGAGGGTCGCTATTCATAATAGGAGAAGAGGGTCGCTAATCATAATATGAAATGAGGGTCGCTATTCATAACACAACAAGCGGGTCGCTATTCATAAACGAAAGGAGGGTCGCTTTTCATAAAACAACGAGAGGGTCGCTATTCATAATACGAAATGGGTGGTCTCTATTCAAAATGCGGAAAGAGGGTCGCTATTCATAAGGGTCATTATTGATAATACGAGAGGAGGGTCGCTATTCATATGACGAGGAGAGGGTCGCCCTTCATAATACGAAGTGAGGGTCGCTATTCAGTCCGACCATTCGGCCTACCCTCCCCGCAGTATCCCCTTGGTACAAGTTCATTTAACCCCCCCCCCCCCCCCCCCCCCTCCTCACCCCTCTCCGGGCAGTAACTCACGGTCCGGTCCTACCCCGCTATATAATTTGTAGGTTCATAAGTCCTACTAAAAGCTACTTTCTACAAAAAAATATTGTCGTATAAACAATTACTATTTTCTGAAATAGCAAACTCAGTCTTTGAACAACTATAATAGTGGGCGTGCTTGGTCTACTTAATGTTTCAGTGGCGTAGCCTGGATAAGATCAGTCTGGGGCTGGGTGGTGGGGCAAGATTTTCCACAAGGAGGACAGATGGGATTTTACGTGTTTATGTTCAATTTTGTTTCGACAACACAGGAGCGGGAAATGTCTTTATATAATTAGCGAAGATAAAAGGTAAAATATACCTCCATAGACAATATATATATATATATATATATATATTCAGGGCCATGTGTCGCCCCGCCCCACAGCTAGAGCATAGTCTTTGTCCTCCGTCCAATATTACCCTTTGTTTTGAGATTGTCGTTGATTGCTTAGACCTATTTGATTTTATGAATAACGACCCTCAATAGCAACCCTAACTTTATATTATTAATAGCGACCCTCATTCCGTATTATGAATAGCGACCTCTACTCATATTATGAATAGCGAACCTCATTTTGCATTATGAATAGCGTACCTCTACACGTATTATGAATGGCGACCCTCTACTCCTATTATGAATAGCGACCCTGATTCCGTATTATGAATAGTGACCGTCTACTCCTACACAAAGAGAAATAAAAGGTGTTCTTGGGGAGTAAAACGAAATTGGAGAAATAGGGCGCCCCCTATATTTGAGGGATGTAATTTTACACCCTATTTTAGTCAGACGAGCTCTGATTGGTCAGTGCATATGCGCATGCGCTACAGCAATGGCGCATCGTGTCGATATAGGTATTGCCAAATGAAGGAAAATTAGCATAATTTACATATTTTAGTCATGTTAGGGGAATTATCATGTTTTATTTGGGCATATTATTTGTGTGAAAGTTATCCGATCAAGAATAAGGTGTTGTACCGAAGGTTATATTTAATAATTTACTGAAATTAGCAGAAGTGTTGTTTTACTAACTAGTACATAATTGTCTTCTCATACGTGTAAGTAAAGGGAAGATATTCGGTATTAAAGACAGGATTGTGTATATAGGTAATTCCATTTTATTTGAACCGATACGTCCAGCTAGTTCTTACAGTCTGCACTTATGTTGAGTTCACACTAACTGTTGTTTAGGTAAGCATTAAAGCCTTTCGACATAAAACTCGATATACTGGTCTGATTTCTTTAGAGCAGTGAAACGTAAACAAAAGGGTGAGAATCAGTGACTGTTAGGTGATTACGAAGCATGGATGATTGATTGCTCGAGGGATGATCAATTGGTTGATGCTGTACATAAGAAGGGTGTAGATTTACTCCCCACAGGGTGTAGAATCGATCATAAAGGGTATAAAATATAAAATTCAACCCCACGGAACCAAAAGGTGTTAATTAAGCACCATAGGGTGAAATTTCACTCCTTAAAGGGAGTACAATCATAACCTTGGGGTGCAAATTTACACCTTCTTATTACAAAAAATGTACTCCCTACATTGGGGAGTAAATTTACTCCCTGAGGGGTGTCACTTAAGCGACAAGCAGTTACTCCCTATAGGGAGTCAATTTACACCTATTTTTCTCTGTGTGTATTATGAATAGAGACCCTCATTTCGTATAATGAATAGCGGTCCTTGTGAGAAGTGACCCCTTATGAATAATGGTCCTTATATCTTTATGAATAGTGACCCCCTTATCTTATCATGAATAGCGGTCCTACTAGCCTATAATCTAGGCGGAGTGCCGAGCTTTTTTCTTTGCTGCTAGACTAACCCTAAGCAGAACGTCTGATACGGCGAGACTACGAACCGTGAGTCGCGAAGCCTCACCGCCTATTCGTACGAAAAACTGCCACGGATTCATGGTCGATAATAACAAAAACAACGACTAAAGCTAGACCAGTGATTATAGGCGGTGCGCGGCTCACGGTTCGTAGTCTCGCCGTATCAGACGTTCTGCTTAAGGTTAGTCTAGCAGCAAAGAAAAAAGCTCGGCACTCCGCCTAGATTATAGGCTACGGTCCTACAGGTATGGGGAGTTCCACGTTATGAATACCGGTCCTTAAGATATGGTCACAATCCCCCAAAAGAAGCCTGCTCAGCGGCCGCCTCCGAGATTTTTTAGCCAATTTTGCATGGTCACCGAGCGGCGGCCGCCCGGACACCGCTTGTTCTTAGGGCATCGCTCGGTCGCCGCTGAAGTTTAAGCGCGGAGTTAAAATTCGGCGACGCCTGCTCACTTTTCACTCGCAGTCGAGCAATTTAGGTCAAATTTTCAATCATTTATTGCATTTTACCCCAGTCCCCAACATAAAAAAATCCTCTGGACAGCCAGCATTATGGCTCAAGGCATGGGCACACATTTTCTGAGTTTTTATTTTATTTATGGAAACTGCCCCCTACCCTAGCCCCCGATGCGTACAGTCATGGTTCAGTGACAGAGCAATGGCCGCGTAACTGTGAGGCTGGAATGAACATATACGTCATATCACTACTTCTATTTCTAGGAATGTTGGTTTATTATATAAAATGAAGAAATTAATCCCATGTTATACACTTGTTATGCTTTACAATTCATTGATATTACCGTACATAACATATTGCAATTTAGTATGGGCCACAAGCGCCAAAACCAAAATCAACTCTATTTATTTATTGCAAAAGAAAGCCCTTCGTATATGTACTGGTTCACCATATTCGTCTCACACAAGTCCAATATTTTACAAACTGAAAACCCTAACAGTATTCGACATAAAGTCGCTACAAAGTTTACTGATCATGTTTAAGTATTTAAATAATATGCTCCCTCTTTCATTTCAAAACTTTTTCACTATGAATAAAGCTATTCACTCTTACCCTACCCGTAATGACTCAAATTTTCATCTAGTAAACCCGAAATTACTTATTGCCCATAGATCCATAAGACACCACGGTCCCGACCTATGGAACTTTCTCCCAGAATCTATTAAATCATGTTGCTCCCTCTACTCATTTAAGGCCAAAGTTAAAACGATGTTATTATCAGAATACTCAAGGTAGAATTTCTGTGTCAACTCTTCATTCTTTATCAAGTCACCTCTTCTTTCATTCATTTGAATCATTATCACCATCGTCATCATCATCATCATTATCATCATCATCATCATCATCATCTTCATCATCATCATCATCCTCATCTGCATCACCATCATCGAAATTTGTATTTTCAATTACCTATCCGTTTCTGCTTAATAAATGTGTTAATTTATTTCATGACTTTTGTCTGGGGCTGTCGTAATATCAAGCAATCTGCTTACAATGACAGTCCTTCTTCCGCAAATAATTTTATAATGTTTTATCATGTTTGAGGAAATTAGTATTTATGACAGTTTATCATTTCGTTTTTGAAAATAACAATTTATATATATGTATTTGCTTATTTATGATTCATTGTCAGAAAAATACTTATCGTACTTCATATTATTATTGTTATCGAAAAACTGTATATGGGGCCTGTCACCACGAAATGAGTCCAGTTGGTCAAAGTTTTTATTCCTGTTTTTAAGTATTATATGAATCTACATTAAGTAAGCTTTAAATTAAGGGGTCACACATTAAAATTGATAAATTATATCCAGAAATATGAACAAAAACCTAATTGGACTTTATAAACAATGGGATTACCCAGTTTTGAGATAATTGGTGTAAAGTTAATGATGCGTAACATAGCCTATATTATTTGCCAAAAAATGTTAGAAGGAGATATTTTCGTGACCTAAGCTTTGGGGACATAAACTACAAGACATTAATAAGTCGATTTTTGGAAAAATCTTAAATGTGGTAGGTGGGTCAATTTTCAGTACATACACACTATACATCGCTATTACTACGATTGAGCCTAATGCGACACTGGACTCATTTCGTGGTGACTGGCCCCATATGTTTACATGAATGCAGAAGAAAATCAAATCAAATCAAATCAAATCAAAACCGTGTCGATGTGCTATATTAGTGCCCTTTTGTGGGGCATTAATCCTCATTACTGTCATTTATGACTTAAGGGCGTAGGTCCCTTAGTTGATAAGCATAGTAGCATACACATGCTTTAGCAGTCACGCAAAACACACATTGTCAAATTATAATTCAATAAAATCTGAGAATGTATACTATTATCTAGATCAATTATTTTTAAATTATTTTTAAAATAATTCCATAAATTGAGGTAAAACAAAAATGAGCGACAGTGTACAACACTAGTCTTCGCGGGGGGGGGGGGGGTCGCACTCAGAGCGAAATTTTCCGCGTAGCATCCAGACCTACGACGGTATTCAGCTGTATTAACGTCGGAAGTCTAGCTCGTACTGGGTGGCGAGTTCATTTAAATACCCCGTAGTCAGCACTTGCGTCGACGTGCGAAAAGTCCCTAGCGCTATAAAAAGTACGCATGCTCCCTCCCTTTGAAAGGACCCCTTTCTCCGTTGTGTAAAGTCGATATGGGCCCGAATTTTGTTGCGTGAAAACCTTTCCCAGAGATTTTGGGAACACAAATGCGGTATCTCCGACTCCGGGAAGAGTGGCCGGGATGTGATCAATGTATCGCCCTTTTAGTTCTCGAAACCCCTACCCAGTTATAAAGGCCATTTGGGGGGATTTTTCTCATAGTAAAGCCCATTTTTTGCAATTTTGAAAAAACGGACCCATGTTTAGGGGTATTTTTGTTAAAAAAAGGACGCATATTTAGGGATTTTTTTGAGAAAAAGTGACACATTAGAACGGCACATCCCCGTATCTCTTAATATGTGAGTACCCCCCACCCCCGGGACATTTTCAATAGTTCAAGAGAGTCGCCTACTCTTTGAAGCTTACCACTATCTACTTGTGTACCGTCTTCACACTCGTAGGTTCCCTGTACGGCCTGGTCCGTACAACCAACCCATATAAAGTAGCCGCTAGTAGTAGAAAGGTGTGGTGATGTGTACGTATTACCGACTGCTTCCATCTCATCGTAGTTGTTGAAAACGACAAGTTTTCCACTAATAGCGGCACAAGATGATGAAGCCTCTGAATATGACATCGTGTCTTGCCCGGATGAACTTTGAGTAAACTTGTAACATCCGGGTCCTACACTGTCCCATCCAGTGGGACATGCCGCTTCTGTGTCGAAAAACAAACAAACAAGTAATCTGTATTGAGAAGAGTGACAGAGTATTTTTTGTGAATTTCCTTGTCATATTACGGTCTGATTAAATTTGTTAAAGGGATTGGGTATCTTTAGCTCAGATTCTAAACAAAATCCTGGATTTAGCTCATAATGCAATCATCATTATAAACCTTTAGGTCAGTCAGGAATCACATGACGTTTACAAACCGATCGCCCGTCTGATTATCAAGATATTTATGATCGGAATTTTAAATGTCAAAAATCGTTTCCCCAACGGTTTTTATAACACTACAGTGTATTGGGGAAAATTAATATGGTAGAACCGGTCACTCAAATATTTTTTCTTTTTAAGGCATTTCATGATCATTTTGAAGCGCAATGTTTTTAGGGATTTAATATTACACCATTGTAACGGGTGAAGTCCTCTACCCGTCTCCCAAGGTCCTTAGTTCACTCAGCAGACGACAAGGTTATACAAAGTGGTTCGATTTGAATGAATGTGGTGGTGGTTACTTTACCTGACTGCTAAGAAAGCATAAATGCTTGTAAGTAAGCAACCAGGAGGCCGACGGCCTTAGGTCCTCCCCCAGGGACCTGGTAATGAGGAATAATGCCTTATCAAAGGGCACTAGCGTATCGACTTGGTTTCGAACCCGGGTCACCGGATCAAGAGACCACTGCTCTACCAACTGAGCTATCGCGCCCCCTCAGGGACTGATCTTATTCAATCGTCATTTCGAGTTTCGTTCTCAAACTCCAAAACTCAACTAACTACCCCCTGGGACATCTACCCCCGGACAACTATCCCCCCAATAAATTACCCTCGGACAACTACCCCCTAGGACAGCTAACCCCCGGACAACTACCCCCGGGTAACTACCGACCGGACAACTACCACCCGGACAACTATCACCCGGACAACTATTCTATGGGGTAGTTTTCCTAGGGGGTAGTTTACTGGAGGTTTTTGCCCGGGGGTAGTTGTCCGGATACGATGTCCGGATACGATGGCAGAATGTTGCTCTCTGATTTTAGTCTACGGGGAAAACCCGGAAGAGGGCAATATGGCAGATATTGCCCGCTCTGGTTTCGTATTCGGAGTAGAATGCAAAATACGACTTTTTATTTTACAGCTAAAATGCCTTGTATGGGTAACAATCAAACATATTTCACGTACCGGTATTCCTTAATAATCTTATGTCTCGTCAAACAAAATGTTAATGTATCATATATAGATGACGTTCCCTTTTCTATAAAAACAAAAGACAAGATTCTCTTATCGTGCTCATAGCAGCCAGTTTTGTTTCATGTTTTGTATCTTGAAGCTACCTTATTGTCCATTTTACATCGTACGACGGATGGGCAGCGTTTCACGAAATCGTCGTAAGAACAAGTTCACCGGTATCCTATTGAAACGAGTGTTTAAATTATTACATGTATTTCAATAGGATGTGGTGAACTTGTACATATGACGGTTTCGTGAAACGCTGCCATGGTCTCTCTGACACTCATCAGTGGTGTTCACGTTTATAGGCCCACCCGAGATTAAAGAGAATTTATTTATTTATTTAATATTGCAAATGTGACACTTTGATTGGCCAAGGTTATCAGAAGCCAATGCTTGGAAACATTCGAAGAAATGGTTATTAACAATTACAAGACCCTTAGATACAGCCCCGACATAGCACCTGAAAAGCTACCGGTCGCTGCTGAGATATGACGTCACATGTTGAACATGATGTGCACAAGCAGACGATGTCCCATGACATCTCACAAAATTTCAGTGCCTGTTTTGTCATCTTTTCTTCAGTTATTTCTCTTACTTCAATACCCTCAGGCGAAATGTTTAATCTGTTGCCTTACTCTAAACCCCGTGCATGGTATTATTTTGATGAAAAATGCAAGGATAAAAAAAAAATAAGGAATCCGTCGCTTGTAAACAAAATAAGACGACATTGAATTTTCAGCTGCATACACCGCGGCATGTTCGGCGTTTCAAGAGGGAACAAGTAACGTTCATGCTATCATCACTATGAACATGACTGACAAAGAAAGTGGACAAAATATACAGTTCCTCAGGTAGACAAAGGAACATCCCTTCACTGCTATTATGTAAAAAGGTCAAAATGCATGTGACACCTGTTCTACACATTTTTAAATAATAGCAGTGAAGGGATGTTCCTTTGTCTACCTGAGGAACTGTATATTTTGTCCGCTTTCTTTGTCAGTCATATTCATAGTGCATTCCGGAGGTTTTTTAATTTGAAAGTGTGGTTTCTTTGATTGTTCATTAACCCCTATCCTGTGTATTTACAAACAAAAGAATTTAGTTATCAGAATGGGGGTCATATCCCTTTTTGAATGGTGTAAAATTCCATCACATTTATATGCACTAAGCTCATTATAATTTGAGAAATTAAAGCATTGCAATTATGTTCATTCTTAATGGGATGTCGTCTGCTTGGGCTAGGTTGGTTCATATTGTGACGGCATAAAAACATCGTTATTTTTCCGGCGAATCTCTCGCACATCTCAGATGCTATGGAGGTTGTTTTATTTGTATTTTTATAAAACACCCGATATGTAGTTGACCTAAAACTTGCATGATGGCCATCTGTTAGCTTACCAGTTTCTAGTATAGGATTTCTAGGCGAAATTCGCGAGTTTGTCATTCAAATTCATTTACTTTGAATTTAAGTTAGCGCAGATCGGCTTTGCCATGCCAATTATCATTCAATTTTCCCGTTTGGTATTTAATTTAGGATTTGGGTCGAGGGGTTTCATAGATCTGTCATTTAATTTAGAAACTGCTCAACTAGCATTCAAATTAATCGTCACTTGTCGAGGCGTCATTTTTATCATTTAAATTAACACCTGTCATTCGTATTTGAATTATGTTTATTCAAGTTAGGAATGTTAGGGGAAAGAAATGCAACACACGTCTACAGTTTAAAAATATGCAATTAAATGCATGATTTGCCATTAGGGTCGTTTCTGTTATTCCATTTATTAATTTTGAGAACAATGCATATTGGTGTAGTCAGACATTAGGTAAAGAAGGGGCGAAATCAAGGGATACGGCATTTCTGCACGGACATGTTCATATACCCCGGAAAAGTGGGGATACAAAAACACCTACCCCAGTCACAATATTGTACCCTTCCTCCATAATGAAATTGTGATAAATTTATGATGAAACACAAGACAAACAACTTCCTTACATGAAAATTTACAAAAATATTGAGACCATCAAGTCCGTCGATGTAAGTCTTTTTTTTTCTTCTTAACAATCAAACTTAAAGAATGATGAATATCAGATAAATCTAAAAGTATATAAAGTGTATAAATGCATGAAAATAAGATATGATGAAATACACATGGAAAAAACAATCTTAAAAGAAAAAGAATGAGCTATAAAAAGTGTGTAATAAACGAGAAATTGATATTGACCATAAATTTAAGTGCACAAAGCGCTGAATTCGAACGCTAAAAGTACACCTTCGCGATGTCAGAAATCGTGTTGCACCAAATCGAATGACCAAAAAGCGAAAGAAGCACATTATTCATTAATTTGAATGAAACATACATAGATTCTAACGAAAACTTCATAGATTTGAAAACTAGAAAAAGGAATATAAACCCAAGATATATCTGACAGCACTAAAACCGTCGAATTTGAACGCAAGACAAATTAATTTAAATGACAAACTCGCGAATTTGGCCGGAAAATCCTATAATACGCTATTTGCCATGTTTGTGATTTTCTATGAAAGAACCCGCACTTTAACAAAAATCATCTTCTAGACAGGGCCGTGGAAAGTGTGATGGAGCAGCAATTATCATTATCCCAAAAGATTGTAAGATTTCTAAATCTATAACAATATTTATATTCATGTACACAGATGCAACCATCGTAACATAAATCACAAACACAGTTTTCTACTTTCCGGTTTTTATTTTAATGGCATTAAACATGTAGCCGTTACTTAAGCTTTTCTTTCCGAATTTGTAATATAAGAAATCATGTGCAATGATCATTCTTCGTTACGACTGACTGACTTTACTGTCATTTTGATATTAATAAGCTTTGACGTAATATCCGATTGTGTTGTCTTTTTGTTTTCTTCAAACATAATTTATTCAGAATTCTCAACGGAAATTAAGTCCACAAAACAAAATAACTAATGTGATGGCAATAAGCAGTACACATTAATGCAAAAAAAACATAACATAATAAGTGTTAGGCCTAAAAAAATGTTTCGATACAAATTGTACATCTCTCCATTTATCGAGAAATTTAAAGAACGGTCTCGTTTTAAATAAATTATTTGTTCAAAGTCAAAATAATATTTCAACTGTTTCTTAAATAATTCAGAAGATAATCTACTATTTTTACATTTTGTAGGGAATATATAGTATTTTGCATGTAAAATAACAAAATCCAAGTGACAGATATTCCCCCAGAAATTTCGAATGTATTCATGGTCAATATCTGAAAATGTAATATCATTATGGATGGGTGACAGGCAGGGGCGTCGCTAGACCTTTTTCAGTGGGGGGGGGGGGGGGAATGTGTAGAGGCCAACGATTACCGACAAAACTAGCCACCAATTACCGACAAAATTAAATGTCCCAATATCTACAAATTTAACCCTATAAACCCGGGGCCGAAGGCTAAATTGTTTTCCCTATGGACTATATATAGTAATTGCGTATGCGCAAATGATAATTTTCCTCGACGACATAAATATACGAATTATTTCGTCAACTTAGTCAACATCAAAGCTGTATATATTAATGCAGGTGCCGAGCTAGGATCTTATTTTAGGGAGGGGCGGTAGTGAGCAAGCGAATCACTTAAAGAGCGCGCGAAGCGCCCTCATTAGGGGGGTGTCGGTGTTAGGCCTCCCGCACGAAGCGTGGAAGCTTAGACGTTTCCTTAAATTATTAGGAAAAGAAGACGATTTATTGTACCGATCTCGACTGTTAATCCTTGTCTGAATGAAGTCCCCCCCCCCCCCCCTCTCGCACGAAGCGCGAAAGCTTTGACGTTTCATTAAATTATTATAAAATGTAGACGATTTGCTGTACCGTTCTCGATGTTAATCCTTGTCTGAATTCCATTCTCCCCCTCGCGCGCGAAGCGCCGAAGCTTTAGACGTTTGATAAATTATGAGAAAAAACAGACGATTCGGTGTACTGTTCTCGACTCTTAATCCTTATCTGAATTCATCTTAATCCTTATCTGAATTCAGTTCTCCCCCTCCCGCGCGAAGCGTGGAAGTTATGGCGTTTCATTAAATTATAGGATTTCCCGGCCAAATTCGCGAGTTTGTCATTCGAATTCATTTACTTTGCATCTAAGTTAGCGCAGATCAGCTTTGCCATGCCAATTATCATTCAATTTTTCCCGATTTTGTATTTAATTCAGGATTTTGGTTGAAGGATTTCATAGATCTGTCATTTAATTTAGAAACTGCTCGACTAGCATTCAAATTAATCGTCACTTGTCGAGGCGTCATTTTTATCATTCAAATTAACACCTGCCATTCGTATTCGAATTATGTTTCTTCAAGTTAGGAATGTATAGGGGGAAGAAATGCAACACACGTTTACAGTTTTAAAAAAATGCAATTAAATACATGATTTGCCATTGGGGTCTTTTCTGTTATTCAATTTATTAGTTTCGAGGACAAAGCATATGTGTGTAGTCAGACACTAGGTAAAGAAAAGGCGAAATCAAGGGATATGGCATTTCTGAACGGACATGTTCATATACCCCGGAAAAGTGGGGATACAAAAACACCTACCCCAGTCACAATATTGTACCCTTCCTCCATAATGAAATTGTGATAAATTTATGATGAAACACAAGACAAACAACGTCCTTACATGAAAATTTACACAAATATTGAGACCATCAAGTCCATAAACGTAGGTCTTTTTTTTAACAATCAAACTTAAAGGCTGATGAATATCTGATAAATCTAAAAGTATATAAAGAGTATAAATGCAAGAAAATAAAAATAGGATGAAATACACATGAAAAAACGATCTTGAAAGAAAAAGAATGAGCTACAAAAAGTGTGTAATAAATGAGAAATGAATATTGACCATTAATTTTAGTGCACAAAGTGCTAATTTAAATGCTACAAATGAATTGGAATGCTAAAAGTACACCGTCGCAAAGTCAGAAAATCGTGTTGCGCTAAGTCGAATGACCAAATAACGAAAGAAGCACTTTGTTCATTAATTTGAATGAAACATACATAGATTCTAACAAAAACTTCATAGATTTGAAAACTAGAAAAAGGAATATAAACCCGAGATATACCCGACAGCACTAAAACCGTCGAATTTGAACGCAAGACAAATTAATTTGAGTGACAAACTGCGAATTTGGCCGGGAAATCCTATATTAGAGAAAGTAGACGATACGTTTAACAGTGCTCGACTCTTAATCCTTGTCTGTATTCAGTTTCTCCCCCTCCCGCGCGAAGCGCGGAAGCTTTGACGTATCATTAAATTATGAGAAAAAGCAGACGATTCGGTGTCGGCCTACTGTTCTCGACTGTTAATCCGTATCTGAATTCAGTTTTTACCTTTCATTAAATCATTAGAGAAAGTAGACGATTCCTTGAACCGTGCTCGAGTCTTTATCCTTGTCTGAATGAAATTTCGCACTCCCGCGCAAAGCGCGGAAGTTTTGACGTTTCATTCAATTATTAGAGGAAAAAAAAGACGATTCGTGATACCGTTTTCGACTCTTAATAAGCCCTAATTGTCTGAATTTGATTTCCCCCTTTAGCGCGGAAGCTTTCACGTTTCCTTAAATTATTAGAGAAAGTAGACGATTCGTTGTACCGTTTTCGACTCTTAATCCTTGTCTGAATTCAGTTTCCTCCCTCCAGCGCGAATAGCTTAGACGTTTGATTTAATTATTATAGAAAGAAGACGATTCGTTGCACCGTTTTCGACTCTTATTAAGCTCTATTTATCTGAATTCAGTTTCCCCCTCTTGCGCGAAGCGCGGAAGCTTGGACGTTTCCTTAAATTATGAGAGAAAGAAGAAGATTCGTTGAACCGTTCTCGACTCGTCTAAATGAAGTCTTCCTCTCCCGCGCGAAGCGCGGAAATTTTGGCGTTTCATCAAAATATAGAGAAAGGAAGACGATTCGTCGTACCGTTGTTGACTCTTAATCCTTGTTTAAATTAGTTTCCCCGAAAATTTTAAACCTCTGATTTCATTAGCTGATATTATAGGAAAGTGAAAGTTCGAGTAGTCAATCTTGCAGTCGTCAAAGCGGATAAAAAGTCACAGTTCGTAGGGTAAAAACTTGTCGGCCGACCGACAATATAACTCACCGACTTCAAACTTCTGCATGGATATAGTACACAAGGATCGAGCAAGAATACCGACACAGCTGACCCGACACAGCAACATATTTACCCATGTCTTTCTTGCTTCCTTGACGAGACGACTCCACCCACAACCCCCCCCCCTTTCTTTTACCCCCACTCCTTCTTTCTCAGGCTCTTACCTCCCCCCTCTCTCCTCTCTTCACCCCCCGTTTCTTTTGTTTCCCTTTTCTCTTTTTTCTTCTTTTTTTTCCTTTTCTTCCTTTTCTTTCTTTTCCTTTTTTTCCTCTTCTCCCTCTTTTTCTTTTTTTCTCTTTCTTTCCTTTTTCTTTGCTTTCCTTTCTTTCTTTTCTTTTCTTTTCCTTTTCTTTTTTCTTTTCTTTCCCTTTCCCTCTCTTTTTTCCCTTCCCCTTTTCTCTTTTTTCCCGACGGCAGCGCAATTTTACCGACAATATCCTGACAGGTGGAGGGATGTCGCACCCCCACACCCCCCCCCCCCCTTTTTTTGGCGACGCCCCTGGTGACAGGAGGATCCCAGAACAAATGTGCGATTGATTCAACACTAGATAAACAAAAAACACATTGGTCAGGATCTAATATACCTACCAATTTCAAATATCATTTACCCCAAGAACATTATGGAATATTTCAAACTGAAAATAACCCAATTGTGTTGATAGTGAATATTTAAAGGGCTACCAGATTTATTGATGTATTACGTAACAATTTCGTGGCATTTCGTGGCATTTCTGGAAAGACGAGTCGATATTACTATAACAATAATGCTGAAAGGGAAATAATTTGTTTTTATACCAATGTTGTCATTATTAACAGGTGGGGGAAGGCATGTACCAATGCTAACAGCTAAGCTACTAATACTAATAATCAAGAGATAATACAAATACATACCTGTCAAACATAATTCCCCCAAAGTCCATGTCAATAAAAGAAATACACGCAGTCCAGGCATGTCTTTATCCTTTTGTGCCATTGTGCTCTGATTTATTACTACGTTTGCCGGTTTCTATTTAACACCGACAGACAGTTCGAAGCTTTTTGAATACAAGAAATATCCTTTCTTAAAAGGTCCCAATAATTTTTTTTACGACGACCGAACTTCCAATGCTTCGGTTGAAAAGTATAGTGTTGGGCTGTAAAAATCCTTTTATAAGCAAATATTGGTAGCAATATGACTAGAAATAGTTGTCTAAATGCGAAACGTGTCCTAGGGTTTATATATAAACGCCAATGACATCTTCGATGTGATGTTCGAGTCTCACAAATTAACCGAAATCCCATGAGACAATAGCGATGAATAAACTATTCCACTTTTCATATTTTGATGAAATTAACGTGTCTTTTTGTGAGCGTAATCCCTACCGAGAGTAGATAGGCCCAATATTTCATTAGCACATAGAAGCAAATAGTTTTCATTAAATATCTCCTTAAGCCCCTTGCCTATCCTAAATGAATTGGCCCTTGATTCTCAATCAATCAAAAGCTTACCGTGTTTACAGGAGAGAAAAGTGTCGAGAGCAAGGCTATATGATTGACGGCGCTTCGTATCAAATTCCACACAATATTAATTGAAATTATACAGGTAGGATAACAAAAATAGAGAAAGTAAGGTAGGAGAGAGAATTAAAACCACAAATTTAGCCTGTACTACAACAAAATGCGATGAAAGCTATCATTTAAGTTTTCATCATGAAATTATGTAAGCTACAAATAGTGATGGAATGCACGATTACAAATCTTTAAAGAATAAAATGGATCCTTTCTAAAAACATATTACATTTTTGATGTCACAATGACAATTTCAAGATTATTTATAACGCTTTATGAATTTAGGAATGTAAATTAGGAATATAATATAAAAATGATTATTAACATTATCGTTATTATAAATACATGTTTGTGATAACATTTTAGATTTATTTTTGAACATTCTACCCCATTTTTTGTTGAAAAATTTCACTCCCTCCTGAAAATGGCAAAAATTCTGTGTCTTGATACCATTTATTAATTTGGTCTCTACCCCAATTTTGTAGATACTTTAACTTCAGTCATAGGAATATGGCAAAATGCATTAGTATCTTGATATTTCTTATTTGATGTATAGGTTCTAATTATTGGCAATAGGACTTCCTTCATCTAACCGATTGTTTGTCTATTCTGCCCCCCATAAATGGGGAAATGGGAAACGGAAGAATAAAAATATATTAAAGATGAGGATTCACTCACAACATCCTGAAAGATACTATAATATGAAAGAACTGAATTGAGTTACCTGTATATCCTGATTGCAAGGAAAAGACCAAGAGTATCATCATCATCGATTTTCTCTTGAGACGCTGATTTCCAGTCATTTCTCTTTGTAAACGACGAGACGAAATGGTTTTATATCGACAATATCAAATTGTTGAACTCGATATAAAACTTACACGTGTGAGTAAGTTGTAGCAGAAATTGTTTTGGTTCTATACTTGGCATCACCATGAAAACTAAACCGGTCCTGCCCAATATTTGCCTCCAAGTGTTGGTGATTACAACGTGGGCTTCCACTTTAAGTAGACAGACATGACTTAAAACTATCTATTTAGATTTTGTCGAGAAGGGAAAGCATACTAAAATCCAACGGAAACCCGCCTCCTTTTATACTAATAACAGTGTAAAAGCCGGATAATTCGAATGCAATTTGACTTGGCATTAATTTTTAATTATTTTGTAATACAGACAAAAACATCAATACCAAGACGTACCTACCAACCTTGAGTATTATTTGTCTCTTTGTCTCCCCTGGATCAAGTTGCATAAAGGCCTTTTATAATAACAACAATACAGCACTACATCCACGAAATCTGTTTATTCTAGACAAATAATATCCAATCAAATTTAGTTTACCTCATAGGTAAGCCAAAACCTTTGAAATAGTTCTCGTTATTGTCTACAGTATACTAGGGATTGATACCTCATTTACACATAGCAATCAAAATGCTTTTGTTGGTATCATTCACATCAGGCTATTGTTGAAAACTCATCAATTCTAACCTCAATATATTTCATCTTGATTGAGGATAGAACTGGTAAGTGGCATTTTATGCTGATATGGATTGACCTGTAAAGGACAGCCTATTATTAATTGGTGGAAACGATTCATCGTACCCGATTTGATCAATTGCCCCACTTTTGCTATTTGGAATATCTTAACCTAGTCTGAGTATTAATATTCCTTCCATGATAAATATCTGGAGGTTATCGACAATACTCTTTATATGCTTGGTGAAAGTTTCCATTGTTACGTAAAATTGATCTTTGATTGAAAACTATTACATTTCATTTTTTGAATAGTTTTTGGAGGGGTACATGTTTAAGCAAGATTCGCCTACTTTTCTACAATGCGGTACAAACATCATGTTTATTTTTAGGGATCCTTTCATCTATCAGTATTTTGTTGTATCTTCATGTTTGTTCCTAAGCACATCCTTACCGCGGAGTGGACGTTCATGTAGCTATCGGTGTTTTCCTGTAAAGGTTTGACAAAATTCCATCTTGTTACTTTATAAGCCGTATGATGCATAATGATCAGATAGTCTCTTCTAGTATAGTGAGTCAATCTTCATCTTCAGATGCTTCATCATTCACGATGTCTAGATGCTGGCTGCATTTGATTGTGAAATTGCGCAATAATTTGATGTAGAACCAAAGCATGGGACCACAATGAAAAAGTTATTATGATGGCATACATGAAATATTTATGCTAATTTTCTTCAAAACACTGTATTGTGATCATGATTTTTTTTTTTTAAACTATTTAGACAATTAGACAATATCATTAGCCTTGTCCATCACTCATTGAAACGTGCGTACAAGACAATGAATTATTCCCTAATCTAAACATTATTTGTATAGGCAATACATTGGGGAGAGGGGAGGTGGCATTGATATTGTCCTTAAGTTGATTTCTTCGAAGTAATTATGATCGTGTTCGATGAATTTTAGAAAACAGAAGAACTGCAGCCATTTTACCCCTTTATGTCTAACGAGTAGTTATTTTATATTTGATTTTGACTTTCAATAAGTCTATATGGTCAGTACTTTATGTTGATTCACTATTTCTTCTTAATGTTCTTGTATGCTCCCATACCCTCTTCCATTTGCATGATTGCTCATGTAAGTTGTCATGATCTAGAAATACAAATGGAATGGAATATAAGCCATGTTAGCACAATAGAAACAAATTACATTCAAATACAGGAATGGATGATTACTACTTTAAAACAAACAAAATAGAAAAAAAAAACACTTTACTTATATGAATATAAACGGTAAGTATTGTCCCTATAACCTCTCTTGTTTTCTGTTTTTTCACCAATAATCAAATTGAATTAATAGGGGTAGTTGATAATCTAGGGGACATCCCTGTAGATCATACTATGGACCTATTACGGATAGACATTCGACGTGATTCTTGTTTTCTAGTCGCCGCCTTCTGATTATGTGCATCTTGAGAACATTCCGCTGTTTTAACAATAACGACTGCGGAAGCATTTCCGGTCATTGACAAAGGAGCAGTCTCTGTTGGGTTTCGTTTAGATGGTGTGCGCTGTATAAAGAGTGTGTCTTAAAGAAAAACATTACCAATGGGGATCAGCAAAGTTGAAAAGCAGATGATTTTGGTGATATGCAATTTATTATTACCGATTCGCAAACTTTCGTAACGACAATTAATGACCTTATAAAACAATTAGAAGACCATGATCTTTATAATCCCTGTGCGATGGCTAACTCTGGAATATTATGAGGAAATTGGGGAAAAGAGGATTTTAAATCACAAACAATCCAAATATAACCTCTATTTGATAACATCAACATGTTTTTCAAAATAAAACACAGTACACGGAACAACAATTTCCGATTATAAACCACAACTGCACATCGATTTCCCATGATTTTAGCGATTTATTATCTTCTGCGCAAGTACACTAACGCTCATAAAGTTGGAATATTTTTGTTTTACCCAAATTTATGGAAATATTTTAAAAATAATTTAAAAATAATAGATCTAGATAATAGTATACATTTTCAGATTTTATTGAATAATAATCTGACAATGTGTGTTTTGCGTGACTGCTAATACCTGTGTATGCTACTATGCTTTTAAACTAGGGGACCTACGCCCTTAAGTCATAAATGACAGTAATGAGGATTAATGCCCCATAAAAGGGCACTAATATAGCACATCGACACGGATTTGATCCTGGGGCCTCACATTTACGAGGCCATTGATTTGTCACTGAGCCATGACTGTACGCAGCTGGGGCTAGGGTAAGGCGCAGTTTCCATAAATAAATAAAATAAAATGCAATACATTTTTAATAATTTATTGCATTTTACACCGGCTCCCAACATAAACAAATCCTCTGTGTGCCCATGCCTTGAGCCATAATGCACGGCCGTCCAGAGGATTTTTTTATGTTGGGGACCGGGGTAAAATGCAATAAACTATTGAAAATTTATCGCATTTTTTTGTTTTGTTATGAGAGTCGTGGTTTTTATTGAAGATGATTTCCAGCGAGTTGTTATCAGCTTGTTTTATTTTACTGGTTCAAACAATCAATATATTGTAGGATTAACTACCTAGAATGAATTAGAGCCATGTTCTCTCGACATAAAATTCCCATACCAGAGCTCAAGATTAGTTGTGTTTTTTTTTTTTTTAATCATTAAAAAAAAAACTTCTCACTTTCATAATGAACAGGTATTTTCCTGATCAAATACTATGGCTAACACATTTGATATACTCCTCCACTGATCCCCGGGCTCCCCCCCCCCCCCTCCTGCTCTCTCTTTCTCCCTCTCTGCTCTCCCTTTCTCTAAAACACGGACACATACACTCTCTACACAAATTATTTTCTTCTCTCACCCTACCCCATTCTCCCAATCTCTCTCATATCACTCTTTCTCACCCATATCATGGTTTTCGTAGTTCTAACACTACTCCCTACGATTCATGCACACCTTTTTTTCAATATTTGTTTTTATTGGTTCCAAACAATACAAATCAATCTTAGAAATAAAATACAGTTGTTTTTACTTGACATGAATTATAAAACATTTTCATTACATAGATTGTACGATTGATGAAAACAAAAATTAAATTGGTTGTAACATAAAACAAATAACACCATCCAACCAAACACACTACTACAACCCTCCCTGCGACACACACACCACCCGACCACACTTCCACACATATACCACACACTGTTCCTTGCCTCCTCAGAATACCCCGAATTAGAGCGACAGAAAAATAGAAATAATCTATTTAAACAAATTATAAAAATCATTTAAACGAGGCTACAATGGCCACAATTGCCCAGTGTTAAAAGTTCATGAAAACTTCACTTGTTTGCACTTCTGTAAATATAAGGCTAATTTACCTGCCCTCCCTGCAATAATCTTTTCTTCTTCCCTAAATTCCAACAGTTCTTTTTTAAATTCCCCCAAAGACAATATTACGGACTTTCCCCGGTAATGTACTGCGCCCACACACACACGCACGCACACACACACGCGCTCACTCACACATAAACACATACACGCAGAACACGTACTATTTTCCTTACTTTCCATTTGTCACCGTACCTCTTTTATTCGTTCTCACTCACTCGCATACACACACACACACAACGTATAAGTCAGAAAATCACAGGTCGTTTTTTATGAACTCAACCAAAGATATGATCTCCATTGAATGGCGTCCTCTCTCGTCAAAGAATGCTTAGATCTCGCATTGTCAAGATTATTCTAATTTAAATTGGGGAGCTATGATAGCGGCCAACAAAAGTCCCTTTCACATCGGATCTGCGTAGAGTTGCGTAGAGTTGCGTAGTGTTGCGTACCGACTAAGCCGAAGTTAGGCTGCGTATTCATGAGAAAAAGGATGCTTCGGCGTAGTCCCTGCGTAGATTTTGCGTAGGCTGGCGTACGGTGGCGTATGCAATTGGTGTAGGGTTGCATACGCTTACGTAGGCCTGGCGTAGGGTTGCCTACGGTTGCGTAGGCCTGGCGAAGGGTTGCTTACTTTGTGAGAAAGCGCCGTGGAAAAATGCGATAGACGCTCGTAGGAGCCGCTAATGTCGCCATTGGCGCTTTATAAACTAGTGTTCTACCCCTCAATCCACTGCTGCCTGCTGTCCAGCACACATCACTGCTGTTGAAATTAAATGCCCTCGGCTCTCATTTCAATCAAACAAAATTATGTTGAAAACATAAAAACAGGACCACAAACGTAAACACAAGCAAATAGATCCTCACATATTACATACAGATGTCCACAAAACATAATGATATTTCGCATGAGGCATCAGTTTGTGAATCTTATCTCTTTCTTATTTTATTTTAACAACCTGAGATGTCAAAATCACAAATTGAATAAACAGTAACAAAACAAAACATGTTCGTCAGAAATACCTTGTAATATTAAGATAAAGTCAAAGCAACACTTTTTTTTCATGAAAAGAATAAATTTGAGAACGCACACATGTAAACAAAACTAAAATTTCCTTCAAAATAATGATAAATACCTGCCAAGTTTACATCCAGGTATATGAAAGAATATAATGTAATTCCCTCTACATTTCTATCAACTTTTTTCAGAGTAATAATGATAATAATAATAAATTACATTTATAAAGCGCTTAATACAATGTTTCTAAGCGCTTAACATACAAGTAAGGTACAACGTAAAATGAACATACAGCAATAATTATACACAATTATAATAATAACATTACAGATAATTATAAACTGCCCTATAAATTATTATATACCTCACGTATCAGGACAATTACCCCCTGGGCAATCACCCCCCGGAAAACTACCCCCCGGAAAACTACCCCCCACGGACAATTACCCCCTGGAAATTTACCCCCCGGAGAATTACCCCCCAAGGACAATTACCCCCAAAGGACAATTACCCCCCGGAAAATTACCCCCCGGAGAATTACCCCCCGAGGACAATTACCCCCCGAGGACAACTACCCCCCGGAAAATTACCCCCCGGAGAATTACCCCCCGAGGACAACTACCCCCCGAGGACAATTACCCCCCGAGGACAACTACCCCCGAGGACAATTACCCCCCGAGGACAACTACCCCCCGGAAAATTACCCCCCGGAGAATTACCCCCCGAGGACAATTACCCCCGAGTACAACTACCCCCTGAGGACAATTACCCCCGAGGATTTTAATTTATTTATGACGGAATAGATTTGTTTCGTACAGGGGTTGTGTATAACCATATTTGCAATAATCATATTTGATTATATTTTATGTGAATGTATGAGAAAAAAATTGTTAAGGAATAGTTTCTAGTACTACAGTGCAAATAGGCGGGGAGCTCCCAAGACACGTCACGGAGTTGCATATTTGTGTTTGCACCTTCAACAAATCATTATTTTCTAATTTTTAATTGGTGAAACTTCTTCAAACTCCAGGCCATATGAAAGCTAGAAACATCCACTACCTCCATTTCATCCTTGTGAAGTTTGACTTAATATGCCACATGTATTGAATCAAGGTCAATTGCCAGAAGACGCATGTATCAAATAAAAGTACGGAATTTACATTTCTTAGAAATTTAACAATACATTGCGCGCAGACGAGTGCTCGTTACAGCCAGTCTCCCCCAAAATGGCACAACAAAGAAATTAGGATGTAAGATTTCATTATTTATGCATCCTCTGTAACTTTTCTAATCAGCTGATCGTATATTTGTCTTTGTATGTATAATGGGCCCTCATCCATGATCTATTCCAAAATTAAGGTTTTCTTCATGTTTATAGATGTAATGTAATGTATAAATATATATATATATATATATATATATATATATATATTTCTGTTGTCATGGTGAACTAAAGTATGTTTTCTTGTACTGTAATTTATTTTGAAATAAAAATTGCAGTCAAGTTAAATATATGGTATGCACGGTGCCATATTAAAAATAAGTATCCGCTCTCTGGTACATTCATCTCAATGATTTTGTAATTCCAGAGCAGCGTTTTTCAACTAGGGTGCCGCAAGAGAATGTTAGTTACATAACAACATTTCTTTGGAAAACGTTGATTTTGTGAGGAAAAAAATATCAGAAACGGTAAGAGTATTTATTTTCATGAGAAAAAAAAATGTAACAAAAATTATAAAATGTCTTTCTTCCTCGCTCGCTGACAATATTTTGCGAATATATATCTTTTATTTCGAAATTAAATTGTTACCACACTCTCATTATATTTATAAACATGATAAATCAAGGCAACGAGAGGCCCGAATATCCTCATATTCGTGTATCAAGGTCATGACCGAATATATCACTTTATATTCGTGTACATTCGGCGGCGAGGTGCCCGGACACAGTATCTTAAATCTTTTCTAGTGTGTTGATTACATCATTATGTTTTACCATTTTGAAAAAATCTTGTCCTTTTTTTTCTTGCTCGTTCGATAAATCAAGAATCAAATGTGCCCATACGTGTGTACATAGCACTTGACGAGTGCCAGAGTGATGCAAAATAAATAGTTTTCATTTAAGAGGGCACTGTGTCTAACAAAAAGTTGAAATAACGCTGCTCAAGAGAAATGTATTTTTATGCATTTTGAGACGCGCTGAACAATTCCCTAAAACTACCAGGTGTTGCATACATTATAGTTAAAGGAAAATGTGTAGTAATGAGGATGATCACGCGTAAGTATTTGAACGAATGTGGGTTCATGCACGGGATTGTATGGGCTCGTAGCCTTCACAACATCTCTCAATGTGTCAGATCGTCTTTTGCTATTGAATCCTGATTGTCCTCATAGGGGTGGGGGTAGTTGTCCTCGGGGCGGGTAATTGTCCTCGGCGGGTAATTTTCCAAGGGGGGTAGTTGTCCTCGGGGGGGGGGTAGTTTTCCGGGGGCTAATTGTCCTTCGGGGGTTCTCGGGGGTAGTTGTCCTCAGGGGGTAGTTGTCCTCGGGGGTAATTGTCCTCGGGGGGTAGTTTTCCGGGGGGTAATTGTCCTCGGGGGGTAGTTGTCCTCGGGGGGTTATTGTCTTCGGGGGGTAATTTTCCGGGGGGTAATTGTCCTTGGGGGGTAATTGTCCTCGGGGGGTAATTCTCCGGGGGGTAATTTTCCGGGGGGTAATTGTCCTTGGGGGGTAATTGTCCTCGGGGGGTAATTCTCCGGGGGGTAATTTTCCGGGGGGTAATTGTCCTTGGGGGGTAGTTTTCCGGGGGGTAATTTTCCGGGGGGTGAATGCCCAGGGGGTAATTGTCCTAGAACCATACCTCATTTTAAGATTCTTTACTAATCCTGTCTTCTGATTGGTTGAAAATGCAGTCATGTTCTTAACCATGCCCGCTAATTGAAATTCATAGTCATTTTTCCCGGCTCTACCGGTTTATATCCATTTTTCATAGCACTTTTTCCATGGCTGTGAAACGTGACGTCATTTTGCTGCGATCCCCATTTTGGTTTACGTGTTACCGTATAAGTTTCTTTTGTGCGATGACCGATGCGCAATACCGTTAACGGTGTTTGAGTGCAATTCGATTTTGGTCGCTGCATTCAGGCGACGAATCTACCAATCCACGCAGCGCAGACGACCGATCGCCATTTTGTGTACTAGTCTCGATCGCAAAATACTGGGGTTTTTTGTTTCCAATTTTTTGTCAATAAAGAGGCAAAATGGAGGACACAGCTATGCCAAGATTTCAACTTATGGATGACATTCAGCTGCAAGACTTAATCGATTCTGCTGATAGCAAAAATACGAAGTATGCAGTAAAATACGGCATTAAAATATTTGAAGAGTTCTTGCGAAATGTCAACACGGACCTCGAAGATGTAAACAGACTTCCGAATGCAGACCTGGACAAGATCCTTCAAAAATTCTATGCGGGTTGCAGGCAGAAGAACGGCGATTATTACAGCAAGAATAATTGTTGGTGTTAATATTCATGACTTCAAAGAGATGGAAACCTAAATGGGTGAGTCAACATTTTCCTTTTTTTCGGTATATAAAATATATATTGACTGCTTTTAATATTCGAGGCATAGTTGTTTCTATAGGGTCTCGGGAAACTCACAACCTGCTATGACCCCGCGGCGCAAGCGCCTTGGGGTCATAGCAGGTTGTGAGTTTCCCTTGACCCTATAGAAACCACTATGCCTCTCAAAGCAGTCAATATATCCTTACTATTAAACAAAAAATACTTCAAACTTGCCTTAAAAGACTCTACAGATGGGGATTGACGAATAATAATTGGTAAACTGTTCCATAATTTAGGGGCTGCAATAGCAAAAGTACGATCTCCGTAACGGGTATTGGTTCGGGGACCAGGGGCGTATTGGAAATTAGCATGTGTAGTTGACCGTAATGAACGTGATGGAACAGAGTAAAACATTCAAGTATTACAAAACATTGATGCTGATTTCAAAACCACAATAATAAAAGGGCGAGATTATTTGTAAACAGAAAAAGAAACGTTCATCAAAGAAAATTTCACCTAGACGTGGAAGAAATAAACATGACTGGTAATCTTGTAAATACTACAACTTTAATGCACTCATGTACAGTATTGTATAACAAGAAGTGTATCAAGCACACTCCTGCTGATACTCTAGATTTACAAAAACTTGTGCATGTTGTTACACAACTGTAACTTTATCATGAGGTAATGAATACTTTAATAAAATCAGTTTGAAAATTATGACTTTTGAAAAACGTTTACATGATATTAGACATGAACATAACTTTAGCATGAAGTTATAATTTCAGTAATAATGACTGTCGGAAAAAAGAATCTGACATTTTAAACTCCTGGTAACAATGTGAAATTTAAACCGGGAAGTTTAAATGAAAATAACTAACACAAATTAGATTACTTTAACCGAATCACGAAGTAATGATTACCATGATGATAAAAACTGACAATAAACTCCTGCTGACACTCTGAAATGAAAGTGTGTTATTTAACAAGACTTTGACATGTTATTACACATGGATATAATCACAAGATACATGTTGTCATGAATTAAAAATCGTAGCACCAATAACAGTCTTCGATCACACTAAAACACTGATTAAAAAGTTCTTATGATTCACAGTTCATATACACTCATATAAACATTCACCATCAGCAACGTCTTGTGTGCTGTGGTCGGACTGGCGTAAGGTAACGTACTATTGCGTAGGCATGGCGTACAGTAGCGTAGTGTTGCGTAGACTTGCGTACATTCGGCGAAATTTCTGCGTATAGTGTCTACGCCGAAGGTACGCGAAAAAAATTAACATGTCTAATTCTTTGCGTCCTTCTCGCCTACCCATTTGCGTCAGTTACGTAGACCGGCGTAGGATTGCGTACGCTCGGCGTAGGGTCGCGTACGCTCGGCGTAGTTGGTAAGCAACACTACGCAACTCTACGCAAGGCCCGGTGTAAAAGCCCCTTTAGGACATGCCGTTGAAAAGAACTACACAGAAATGAAAAATAGGCGTATGAATAGAAACTGCAACCCATAATAGTAGTCGTTACTAAAATTGAACATTGAGTAGCAAACACAAACAATATGGTACTCACATTTGCATGTACATGTATATATTTCCCCAAAAACATTCAAAACCCAACGGTCATCTTTAGTGGAAATGCTTAATAAGATCTCATTCATTGATCAATATTTTAATATATTTTGACTTAAGATACTTCAAGTCTTGGACTAAAGTTTGATGGCACATGCTTGTTTGTAGTTCAATATACCCGGCGACCTGTCTTCTTTTTTTCATTGTTTGCCGCATATTCTTTTCCTGGCTTATTTCGCCAAGGTTTCGTTAAGGTTCAAACTTCAAAGTCTATATTAGGATTATGTAGATTGTTGGTCAAGAGTTGTAAAATGGTGAAATCTGCTGACTTATCTCAGAGCAATTGTCAATTTTATTTTGTCGTAAAATGAACTGCACTATGTTCGTGGTTGTGAAGCTTGTTCCATCGGAAACAGGCTAGGGTGAGTCAGAGAGAAGGAGAGGTGTAGGGGGCGGAGGGTAAACAACACAAACACACACACACAAACAAAGAACTCGGTTGACAACATAAGGATGAAACAAGTTTTCTATCTTCTCGTATACAGAGAAGGAGAGGGAAATAAAAAGAGAAAGAAAGAGAGATAGAGAGAGAATGCTCCCCAGGGAGTGGAAAATGTGCACACTTTGTGTGCGGGTAAGCAAGAATCCGATGACCGGGGTAATAATATATCTGTAAAGCGCTTAGGCACATGTTTGGATCGGTGTATAGAGCGCTATATAAAAAAAACGGATTATTATCATTATTATTAAAAAGAAGGTGAATGAAAAACGGGAGGGCATGCAATTAAATGCAAAAGAGAAGAAGTGGAGGGAGAGGGAATAGAACAAGAGAGGGGACGAAGGAAAAGGGAAAGGAAAAACAGAGAGAGAGGGGGAGAGAGAAAGAGAGAGAGAGAAAGGGGAAAGGGTAAATGACAGAAGGAAGGGCAACTGAGAGCACTAGGGAGGGAAAGAAGGGGTAGGAGAGATGAGTGAGTAAGAATTAAGGAGGGAATATCGGAATAAATGGAGTAGAAAGAGAAGATGTGGTGGGGGAAAGGGAGAACAAGACGGGAAGGGGGGGTCGAGCCTTATATGGTCTCGATCGCTTCAGCTAATTGGAGACATCACCAGACATGCACTATATACCCATGACAATTTATTGTGTCTAAACTTTGCAAACAGCGAATGCACTTTGTAACCTTAAAAAAACACACTCATATCAAAACGTTTGTTTTATTAGCCAACAATTTTAACCCATCTCTATTCTGCTAAAAGTAACAAATAATTTGCCTAGATTCACAAGCAGGGGCGGCGATCTCGGGGGGACGGGGGACACGTCCCCCTCAATTTTGTTAGGGGAGGGGATCGTCCCCCTCAAAATTTGAAAAAGTGCAAAATAAAAATGTATAGCAAATACTGACTAAAGACTGCAACACAATTTTAGGCTCTGGATGGCCCAAGAATGCAGCGTTTAGACAAATAAAAATGCAAGAAAATCTTCTCACTCGGTTGCTACGCTCCCTCGCATAATATCTTTCAAAATTTGCAAGTTAATACCGAGAAAATTAAAGTGTAAAAAAACGTATATTGGTTGTTTTTATACTGTAGTTCTGCTAAGGAATGTAATTTGTTAATACAACTTATTACTTAAAGATGAAGTTGAGTTCTGGTCATGCGATTGCATTGTGAAAGAAACGGTGTGTAACCGACTAGAAAAGGTTGATCATCTAGCATATAAGAATTTGTGTGTATTGCAAGGTTCTGGAATCATCAAAATGATAAGAAATTTGGCCAAGTCTTGGTAAAGTTACAAACACTTGCACAGAAAGATGTATATGGGACTACACGAACACGTGGCGTAAAAAGCCGGCCCCCCGATTTGTACGATGTTACATGCATATTTAGAATATGAAGGCATTTGAAGAGCCATGCTTTTCAGGGAACATGTCTTAACTGATGTTCTTCCACACTTGCATACTAAGAATGAGTAATGCTCACATATTATTTTTCACCTCTTCCCAGAACTCAACCTTCTCTTTAAGTACTTATTACAAAATAAAATGGCACTGGTAAAAGTAAAACAAAAAACTCTTAGTTGGTATAGGACAATGTATCATCAATGAAGGGGGCACTTATCAGAGGTGCCTTGGCGGTAACATGCAATAAAAGAACGGGCACCAATTATAAATAAGAAAGGGCACGTATCTGAAGTAAAAGGGGGCACCTATTCTAAGTAAAAAGGGACACTTAAGGGGTACCTGAAAAAGTGGGGGAGGGGGCAATGTGCCCTGCCCTTCCCCCCGGCTCCGCCGCCTCTGCTTTGTATGTACGTTGACATGCAAGAGCTAGGCCGTCTAATCACAAGCTATACACGACCGAACATTATGGGCGCACGTACGAGGATGGAAACTTACTCAGACTTGTTGAAAGCTCGTCTAGCATCAAACTGGGGATGGATGGTGGTGATGATGTCATGGATTCTGTTTATTGTCATATTCGGCATTATGTATTCATATGGGATTCTATTCGTCGAGTTTCAGGCTGAGTTTGAGAGCTCTGCGACATTCACGGGTAGGATTTTCTTCTAATTTTTCCTTTCTTTTATTCTTCTTTTTCTTCTTTTAGTATATAGTAGTAGTTAACATTATTGTATTATTATTAATATTATCATTATAATTATTATTATTATTATTATTATTATTATCATTATTATTTTTATCATTTGCATTATTATTTTTATTATTAATGTTATTATTATCATTATCATTATTTAACCTATATCTTATATGCAACTCTAGAGGCGGGTCTAATTAAGCCAAGGACCTTACACATTACAGAGGTGATCTCAACTAATTAATATATGCATATAAAGTTGGGGATACCCACAGATTACACTAGCCCTACCAGAACCTCCTGCTTGATCTCATGGCTCTGTTCTCCGGCCTGTCCAAAAGGCAGGTCAGGCCGGCTGGTTTTTATTATACTCGCAAGGTGCCACTTGACCAGTCTCGATCACCCTTCTTAGCATACAGGTGCATGTGTTCATTTATTGTCAATACTTCACGTAGAATATGCGCTGTCCCTATACTGTAATATTTGTTAACATTTGTTTACTAAAACATGTTTTTGTCCACACACAAATTCAAACACATACACTAACATTTACAATCTTAGGTAATAGTAGTCAAACACTTAAAACGCAGGTAAACTTATAGCGCTTATTGTTAAACAATAAGTTTACCCGCTCGTTAGCAAACAGTTTTGTCTCTTACTGAACGTTAGATATTGAATGGTTTATCCGTTGTGAAATTGGTCAAGATAAGTGAGCATTTGTAGACACGCTACTGCTAACAGTTCACAAGCACTATTTTAAGAATATATAGGCTAAATCGTTTAAATACATATAAATAGGTCAACCGTTGTAAAATTGTAGGATGGCAATCTTTTGAACGGTGCTTAGAACAATTCAATTCAATTCAGAACTTTATTTCAGACTCAGCTGCACAAGGCAGAGGCCCATAAAACATATGTTATTTATAGATAGGGAAAAGAGCTGAGTATGAATATGATGAGTATAATCAGGCGCGGATCCACGGGCCGATTCTACCGCCCCCCCCCCCCCCCCCTAGCCTCCCAAACCGGTAAAAACAAATGGAATAGTAACGTAAATTTTACCTTTACAATAAAAAAAAACGCCAGTGACACAAATGCGGCATCAAAATATTTGTGCTTCTCTGACCGTAATTAAATACCTAAAACCCCTGAGCTTCTTGGGTTCCGCCCCCTGACCCCCCCCCCCCCCCCCCTTCCCAAACCAATTTACGCTCGCTACCCTCTACCTGATCGTAAATACTTTAGCCCCCCCCCCCCCTACTTTGATAAACGTTCCGCGGGGCCTGTGTATATAATATATACGCATACAACACTGATCTTGATGATGTCTTTAACGTGACATATCTTCTGCTCCCCTTTCAAACGAGAAAGAAAACAAGGTCATTAAAAGGGATTAAGCGACAAATAATCATTGTGAATCAAATTGATGCGAATATTTGGTTGAATAAGCACTGCTATTCACCAGAATCTTCTTTGTAAAAACAATTTTAAAAATCTCAGCAATGCTTACTGAGTTGAGACGTTCCATTCAATTTAAAATACTCATTATAGAATACACTTCTCCTAATCTTACAACACAGTGGCAGAATTGCATGGCTGAGATTTGTGTGATGGTAAGCCTGAATCCGATGACCGGGGTAATAATATGATTGCAGGGCCCTAAGGGAGAACAGTATGAATACTGATGAGGCTACTCTGGGTAAACAAGACATATTGTTATTATTATTATTATTAAAGTCGTTTTTACAAAGAAGATTCTGGTGAAAAGCATTACTTATTCAAAAAAATCCTTGCATCAATTTGAATCGCAATGATCATTTTGTCGCATGATCCTTTTATTAAATAACCTTGTTTTCTTTTTTATTTGCAGGAGGAGAAGAAGCTATGCCATGTTAAGAAATCAGTTGTATTATGCGTATATACATATAGGCTAGAAAAATTGTGGTTTGAGGTCAAACAAATTGCAATACAATATTTTTCACTGCAATGCATTTTAGTAAGGTCCCCCAAATGACGTACTAAAAGTCCGAAAAAATCCGTGTAGTGGAAGTGACCCTAATTTGCATAAATCCAATATGGCCGCTATTTCGAGGATTTTCACATAGATTTGTCATATTGTTCAACTTGTATGGGCTGTTGTGGCACATAACAAATAGCAAAAAAATATTTTTTATTGCAATGCATTCTAGTAAGGTTCCCCAAATGACATACTAAAAGTCCGACAAAATCTGTGTAGTGGAAGTGACCCTAATTTGCATAAATCCAATATGGCCGCTATTTCGAGGATTTTCACATAGATTTTGTCATATTGTTCAACTTGTATGGGCTGTTGTGGCATTAAACAAATTGCAATAAAATATTTTTCACTGCAATGCATTCTAGTAAGGTCCCCAAAATGACATACTAAAAGTCCGACAAAATCCGTGTAGTGAAAGTGTCCCTAATTTCCATGAATCCAATATGGCCGCTATTTCGAGGATTTTCACATAGATTTTGTCATATTGTTCAACTTGTATGGGCTGTTGTGGCACTAAACAAATTGCAAAAACATTTTTTTCACTGCAATGCATTCTAGTAAAGTCCCCAAAGTGACATACTAAAAGTCCGACAAAATCCGTGTAGTGGAAGTGTGTCAAATTTACATAAAAACAAAATGGCCACCAATTCTAGGGTTTAATTTTCCTAGATTTGGTCAAATTATTCACCATACATGTACATACCTTTTAGCATACTTTGGGTGTACTTTGAAAGTCTAAAATGTTATTTCCTGGAATGCTTTTGTTTGCACAAGGTTTCATATGCCCAGGTGCATGAGTGTTTCAATCTGCTTGAATTCAAAATGGCTGCCAAATAAAGCATTTTTGTAGAGAATTGATTATACTTATATTTATTGTCCTATGATATATTCAGAATAATTGCGACAACGCTTATTCATGTTGTAAAATATTGTTATGTTTCAAATGTATCATAATTTGGTTCTTTAATTTGCATATACACATACATTTTCAAAAAAATGGGTTAATTTGCATACATTTTGTGTTGATTCTCACCTTATAGTGCATTTCAGAGCAGCTATAATAATGTTGGTGTACAATCCCAGTTCAGTTGTTATTACAGGATGCAGATCATGAGGCCTACAGTTTGGTATACATATTTTAAGTTGATTAGAGTAATTGGTAGTCTCCAACAAACATACATTTATGTGGCATGCTGATTAGTAGTAGCATCAAGTTCTACATGTAGGTCTAATGGTGGTGAGTTGGTGCAACTAGTGCCGCGAAAATCAATGCAGGCTGTTGAACATTGGAGGCCATACTTCCGGCACATGTATTTCTTGGCTGCACAGTCTTTCTTGCATCCATATCTGATGACCTTAAGGAGTGATGCGGGTGCTGGTGTTTTATCAGTTTTTATTGGAAGATATTTCCCATCCATGACCTGCCAACTCAGTTTCCTGATGTCAGGTTGTCTGCCATTCCTGTCTATTCTGATATCTGATAGTACACACCCAGACTGAGGAACTTTGCTGCTGCTGAAGTTGGTGGCAAAGTCTTTGCTTCTAATAATAAGGCAGACAAGATTAAATGATACCTTTACGCAATACTTCTGTTGAGTCACCACCATACAGGCATACGAGTGTCTTCTATCCAGCTGTAATAATGGTCTCCTTCAGGTCTGATGCTGGCTGACGTACCATATGGCAAGCTCACAAAAGTCGTCATTCTTCATGATTTTCTTCAGTGCTGCACGCCTTATATATCCAAATATGTGAGACGTTTCTGGCAGCACAGAAGCACATGGACAAAGAGAAAGTAGTTACACACACTACCTTCCTAGAGTTCCCTTCAGCTGTTTCATATAACATCTTCTGTTCTACTTGGAGTTTGCCTTGGGCTGATCAGGTGCAAACAAAAAGTCCTTCGCATTCAGATCAGCGTAGAAGAGCAGCAAGAAGAGAAGGTTTGTGTCATCACCGACAAGAACTGTGGCTTTAAAATTCTGCTGCATCACAATTAATTCCAGGAATCTGCTCCACATGGAACACCTGGGTGCTGAACAACCTCTGGAAGTTCCTATAGTGATCACTATAGGAACTTCCGAAGGTAGACGACATTTCAGCAGGAGTTGGGTAAACGCGTCACTTGCAATTTTCTTTAGCTTGACGTCATTCTTTATACGGTGAGGCAGCAGTCCTTATGATCCTCATTTTCTCCTGCTTTGGTTTGTTGTTCTTTCCGTTCAGTTCAGTTATAACAATCCTCTCACCAAAGTGCCTCTGTATGTTCTTTTTCATGTATACCCCACTGTAGGCCTCATGATCTGTATCCAGTAAATACTCTTGCATGTTAGTGATCAACTACTGCTGTTTGTATTTCCCTCCAGGAACTTAATTACTAATTTTAAGAATGCAGTCAATTTCACCTCATCCTTAGGTGGGCCAGTTTTAGCCTTTTTGGAAGTGCTTGTGCTCACAGAGTATAACATTGGTATTTTTTTTCAGTTTTAAAGTTCACTATGCATTGTTTATGGTATACAGCATCAACTGCGGGAAGATCGTTGACAGATGCAAGTCTTCTAGACACATTTTAGGACCAAGTATTATTTCTTTTCATGCATATTCCTACTATACAACTACAGTAATAGGACAACCAGTACCAGTACCACATCAGCAACTAAAACCCCCTTCCTATTGATGTAGGCTCATGTGTAGGCTTGTCTTTGTAGCACTGCATAGAAAGGTGTACATTCTGTGACGTCATGAATTACAGGCTTAATTTGACATCTGAATTACCTTAGATGAAGTGGGGTGTATAGTGACAAACTTTGATTAGTCATTGTGCCTATGTGGGGTCATATATTTTTTATTAAAAACATATATTGTATTCTGCACATTATAAGCTTTCCATCGATATTATAATGAAACTGTTATTGGGTGTTCAACTTTAAAGTTCTACAATGAATGACTATGAATGAGGCATTAAGCTTTATCACTGGATATCACACAATTAATAAACGCTTTCAGGTCTAACTTAGTTGAATATTTGACAGAAATAGTGATTAGAGAGCGCAATACCGCAGTAATATTCTTGTATTGTGATGAGCCATGAGCATGCAATGTATGCTTCTGTTTGTCACCTCTCTAAAGTAAACTGATGCAATGAGAACAACTTTTAACCAATCCAATGACCATGAGGATAATGTAAGGTACAGGCTGTATCCCTACATAGCCCTACCACGTACCAGCAGCTCTTGTGTTTGTACGGATACTCATAAGGGCCAGTTTTTCTGAAGATTTTTGTGTTGCGTATTACAATATATTTGTCTAGTGCATAATGAAATAACATCATCTGCTATTACAGGTCAAAAATTGAGCATACATTACATGTTGGATTGTGTGGGTGTGGGTGTGCGGGGGATTTGTTTCAGGTGTGTGATATACCTGTAGTATATGGGTATTTTAGTTGATAAAAAAAATGTACAGCAGATCACTTCTTCAACACCTTTAGTGCCACAACAGCCTATACAAGTTGAACAATACGACAAAATCTATGTGAAAATCCTTGAAATAGCGGCCATATTGGATTTATGCAAATTAGGGACACTTCCACTACACGGATTTTGTCGGACTTTTAGTATGTCATTTGGGGGACCTTACTAGAATGAATTGCATTAAAAAATATTTGTTTGCAATTTCGTTAATGCCACAACAGCCCATACAAGTTGAACAATATGACAAATCTATGTGAAAATCCTCGAAATAGCGGCCATATTGGATTTATGCAAATTAGGGTCACTTCCACTACACGGATTTTGTCGGACTTTTAGTATGTAATTTGGTGGAACTTACGAGAATGGATTGCAGTAAAAAATATTTGTTTGCAATTTGTTTAATGCCATAACAGCCCATACAAGTTGAACAATATCACAAATCTATGTGAAAATCCTCGAAATAGCGGCCATATTGGATTTATGCAAATTAGGGTCACTTCCACTACACGGATTTTTTCGGACTTTTAGTATGTCATTTGGGGGACCTTACTAAAATGCATTGCAGTGAAAAATATTGTATTGCAATTTGTTTGAGGTTTACCTAAAAAATGTGATATCTTTCCTGGCCTAATATGATAACAGAACAAAATGTTGATTATCAGAATGTCATTTTGGAATACCTCTATATAAATACCCGATCTTACTGTGCTGATACCACATTGTCTTTAACCCGTATCAGTATTAGTATGAGCCAATATAAAGTTATTATTCTTTTTTTAGTTCAGTATAATTCTTTTCCTCAAAAATAGTTTCGTTATTTTTTTTAGGGTTGAGACGCTAAGAAAAAAAGAAATTAGTGGTCCTCCTCTCGAGCATCCCCCCCCCCCCCCGCTTTAATATTCACCGGCGAGATGAGTCGGCGCAAAAATGTTCCCACACAACTGGACCCCCCCAAAAAAAAAATATATATATATATATATATTTGTGCTCTTATCCACCCCCCCCCCCCCCCTTCCCTCCCCCACCCCCCGCTCATTCGCCGTTCGCCGGCAGGCTGATTCGCCGCTAAATATTTTCTCATGATGCGAACCCCCCCCCCCCCCCCCCCCCCTCTTGCCGCCGGCTGGATCCGCCCCTGGCAGCAGTAATAGTAAAACCTGTTTCCCCCCCCCCCCCCGTCCTCTTTCTCTCTAACTATTGTTGTTCCTTTCCCTTTTCTTCCCATTTCAATCAAGGTTGGGCAGGGTCGATTCCCATAGGGCTCACTGTTCTCCTCGCCCCGCCCATGAACGTTATCATCGACCGTTTTGGCTACCGTCCCGTTGCCGTCATGTCTCTCGTCATCGCATCAGCAGGGGTAGTGGCGACGTCTTTTGTACCCAACATGCTTCTGGTCTACGTCACATACAGCTTGATGTTTGGATGTGGGTCTGGAGGTATTTTCCTTGTCGTCTTGGGTCTTGTCGTACATTACTTTCCATCAAAGAACTGTGTAAGAGCCTTGGCAGTCACTCTCAGTGGCACTAGCATTGGTACGTATAAACACCTTTATTTTATTAATAACCTATATAGCCCAGGAGAATTAGGATTTCTTAAGAAAAAAGCAATTTCTAATCGTCAAAATGCTGGCGCCCGTTTTGAATTGTCGGAAAGGGAAGGTTTGAATAGACTAGTTCGCAATTTAGTAGCGCATGGTTAAAATGACCCGTAATATCCACTAATGTTTGAAACATTGAGAAGTCCTACTGTATGTATTTTAGAATAACTACTACCAAAGTTATGGATGTGCTTCATAAATACCTTTTTGCCTGCCCTCTTGAGAATAATACTGATTACATAACCTTCATGGGGGCACCTGTCCAGTAATCGTCTCGGTGGATTTACTATTCGGAACAACATATTAATATCGATCTCCCCGTGCGCAGATTGTATCTACGAAGTGGCGTATTGTAAGGGTGGCAAGTAGTTAGGAAGAATCAAATCAAGCCAATTGAATTGTTTAAAGATAATTGAATTCAATGAAAGTTGGGCACAACGATTATTGATTAGGCTTATCGATACTAAAATATTAAATGCAGAATAACCTTTAGGTCAAAGGTCAGTAGTCAAATAAGTTGCACGAACTTAAAGATAAAGTTGAGTTCTGGTCATGTGATTGCATTGTGAAAGAAACTATGTAGAAGCGATTGGTAAAGGTTGCTGGTCATGTAGCACATAAGTATTGTTGTATTCTATGAGGTTTTGGAATCGTCACATAGTTGTTTTTTTGTTAAATGACCCAGTGTTGCTATAAGCCACTTTACACATAATTATATACGAGACGACACAAACATGTGGCATGAAAGTATGGTACACAACCGAGCTCTTGCTGATAGATGCACAGATAAACTTGTCATATTTTAAATATTTGAAGAGCCATCGATTTCAGGGGACGTGTATCTTTTATAAGATAATCTTCTGTACTATCGTTACAAGAATGAACAAGCTCACAAATTATTCTTCACATTTCCTAGAACTCAACCTTCTCTTTAACTTTGCATTAGACTTTGGATTACAATTTTTCTCGTTGGCAGGAGTCAAAACAGAATAACAAGTAAAAGAAAATGTGCATTAATTGTTATCATATTCCCAGGTATGCTGTCCTTTGCACCATTTCTAAGATTACTCATCGATCGATTCGGCTGGAGAACCACCCTTCGGATTATTGGCTCATTGTACTTCATCTTGGGCATCCCTTGCGTTGCAAGCTTCGTACCATCCTCACCTGGTATGGCGCCCTCTGTAAAGGGCCAACAGACTGATGGAGATGGTCTTAGAATGAAGGATTTTCAAACCTCGGTAGAAACACACGATGATTGCCCAAATCAGGATTCATCCACGCATAATAAGGCAGGTGATTGTACTGATGAAAAGCATGGAGCAGTAGAAAAGTATTGTCCTGAGAAAGTTAGCGTGAATGCAGAAAAACCTAAAGATTGGCCTGTTATTTCAAGTAGTAGTCAGCACTCGTTGTATGAAGAGGATACCTCCCTACTGCAACGGCTGCGTCAAGCTATGACTTATCCAGAGCTATCGTTCATCAGTGTAGCTGTTATTATTAATGGGCTTGCAGATTGCTTCTATTACGTTAACATGGTGAGACATACACAAATACACCCAAGCATGGCTAGCGCTTTAATAGGAGACGGATTTTGTTTCTTCATAAGAATAATTTACTTCTTGGTGGAAAAAACATAAGATCATGATATATCGTAGTAGTGATCGAGAGATATCCACTATCAGACTGTTCTTTTAACTTTTTGGAAGAGTTTTGCTCAATACAATTATGTTCTTATGGCCTTAACATAATGTCCATACATGAAATCTTCCCAAGGAAAACAACGTTCTTTCAGAAATAAATATCCATATCAGACAGCATTATAATTTGTTCTTCTTTAAGGTGAGCTACATGGTATCAGTAGGGTTCACGGAGACGGATGGGGCACGTATCTTATCCGTCATTGGAGCGTCAACCACCGTCGGTAAAATCATTCTCTCGTTCGTCAGTGAATGGCTCCATTTCCGGTCTATTACGTCATGATAATCGCCTCTGTGGTGAGCTGCGTAGTGATGTGCTGTTTTCTTGTCATCAGAAACCTCGCACCTATGTTCTGCCTAGCGGCTGGTGAGGAGTTCTTATTTGTACAAGTCTTTCATAGGTTATTTTAGTCCCTTTTTTCTCTCTCTCTTTGCCTCATCAGAGGATTGATTTGGTATACATGGTTTACATTGAAATATACAATGTTATTTGAATCTAAACACGCGTTGCATGCGCCGTTAGACAGTGATTGCAGGGGGCTTTACGCGCCATTTGAGAATGAAATCTGAATGTGCCGACTCCAAAATGGCATTAAAATATTGGCGCGTTCGTTAATGATGTATATATATAGCTAGTGGTTCCAAACCTCAAAAAGAACAACTATTGAATTATAGCTTTCAGAACGGAATCTAAATAATAATACAATATATATATATATATAATATAGATATGAAGGTAGATCGAGTTTCCAATTTTCCATCTGTCCAATTAGCAAATCATTTAATATGTCATAAAAATATTTTGAATGAAAGAGAAAAGTAAAATAGCTTTTGTGTCCATCTGTCATGCACTTTCTTCTAACATAATCGATGATAACTCTCTTTTCTTGTAATAGTTATCGGTGGAGTGATGATAAGTACAACTGCAGTAGTGACTTATTCTATTCCGAGTACTTTCTTTGGTCCTGAACGCTCTCAACAGACCTGGCCTGTAATTCTTTTCTGCAATGGCGTCGGTCTAATGTGTGGCTCATTAGTTGGTAGGTTGAATGAGTGATCCTATAAATCCTCCGTCGACATTTTTGTCAAAGATACATGTACACGCCCGTACTTGACCAATTCAGTTTATTACAACCCTGGTCCTAGAAAACTTGGACCTCAGAATAACTCCCTTTGTTAAGCCCGATTTTAAGCAAAGTTCTATCACCCAATGTCGGGGTTTTAAGTACTGTAGAATATGCGTCGCATGATTAATGGAGCGGTCACAAAAGTTCGTACGAACGATTATTTCGTACGAATCTCCCAGTTTTTCCATTGTCTTACCGAATTACCATTGTCTGAAAATCGTTCGTACGGCGTTCCTAGCAGTTCGTAATGGCATCTGTGACCGAGTCTTAAGGTTGTGATTGGGGATTCGGTAAAAGATTTTTAAAAAAAATTGGTTAAGGTTTAGTGCTAGGGTTTGGATTGGGGTAAGGAATAAACTGGCTAAGTCGAGGGTTGAAATTAGGACCTTATTTTGTCTTAGAAATTGAGCCATAATCGTGAAATACAGAACCTTGAAATTAATTATTCAAATAAATAGTAACCAAATTTAAGGAAAGTCCAACAAACTCCTTTTACAATGTTGTAGATATTTGTTATTATATACCTCACTTAAGTAATCCAGCAATCTGATTGGTCAAAATTGCATTCATAAACTTTAACTGTTCCCGAAAATTCGCAGTAACCATGGTTAAAACAGACCTATTTTTCCAATAACCATGGTTATTGGGAAAATAGGTCAGTCTCCATGGTTCCCCCATAGGTTTACATGTTAAAAAATGGTTTGAGCGATCGAGGATACCGTACGTGTGCGAAAAATTGGTCGGTATTTTCATACAAGACAAGACAAAAAAGGCTCAAGAATCTCTCCCAAGATTTCAACTTATCAAATGCAAGACTCGCTGACAGCAAGAACAACAAAAAGGGTACGTGAAATTATCCATAAACATGTTCGTTTAGTTGCTGAAAAAGCATAGACGTATAGACTCTAGACGAAAATAGATCTAGTTGTCAGCGCACCCGATGTTGTGTGTTAAAATTATTCCCATAGAGATTGTACGCAATGCATTCTCTATGCAGTCTACGTGCATTCCGCGACCATGCAAAAAAGGTCAAGTTTTTTTTTCAATTCGAGATTCAAACCTTTATAATCTGTTGTGATCCTGAAGGTGATACTCAATAAGTGAGGTGTCATATGAAAGTGCAGGTTCTTCTCCATATTCCCCACAGGGCCGGCCCACCCCCAAAATTGTAAAAATATCTTGCTTAGACTAGAATCTAGATCTAGTCTACTCTCAAAGATACACTCATAAAAACAACCGTGCAGATAAGGTGGTGTCATTAGTTGACTCTTTTGTTTTCGGCATATAAAAGTATCAATGCTTTAATATTCGAGAAATAGTTGTTTTAATACGCTCTCGGGAAGGTTACAATTGGGCTATTGCCCTCGGCACGCCTCGGTCAATAGCACAATTCTAACCTTCCCTTGAGCGTATAAAAACAACTATTTCTCTCAAAGCAGTCATTAATACTATATTATTAACCGTCTCAGACATCTGAGCAGGGCAATTTTTAAATGTTATTGCCCTCAAGGTTTGATGGATAAGTCAACAAAATAACAATAAGTTAGTCCGCTCAGAAAAGTCAATGGGATTTTGTGTGTAATTTCGCGGGCAATATAGGTTATACAGTAAACCAATGCGCAAATATTTAAGCCCGCTCAGAACAGTCAATGGGATTTGTGTGTAATTTGGCGGGCAATATAGGTTATACAGTAAGTCAATGGACAAATATTTTAACCCGCTCTGAAAAGTCAATGGCAAAATGCGTGTTAAACTAGTGAGCAATAATATAGTGCCAGTTGTAATTTATATCGCGCATCAGCTATTGTAATTTACATCGCGCATCGTGTATAAGAAAATGCGCACTTTGCGCGAACTCTCATTGTGACGTAACAATCACACTCTAGGCAAACTGTTTGCAGTGTATCGAAAATCTGTCAAACACTGGATAAACAGTGCTGGTTTGACAATGTTTTTGCAACTTCTAATGCTAGGAAACCCTGTGTAGCCTACATAATTTAAGAGTATAAGATAGTAAGAGTTTCTTGATTTCTCTAGATGTCTGATGTGGTTAATAATAGTAATATTGACTGCCTAATTCAGGGCAATACGACTTGTCATATATCACCCTCACCTTCGGTTCGGGCGATATATGTCGTATTGCCCAGAAGGCAGTCAATATTACTTAAACGTTTGCTTCGGCCCAGTGGGATATAACTGTAAATCCCAGTGACGAAATATCACCTCGTAGGTAAAAATTGATTCAAAAGTAGAAGCGCTTGACACCAAATGTTGACAAGTGTGATATCAATTGTGAGATTATGCTAGTTGTAGAAAATAGCTTCTGGGAATTAAAATGTACGGTATTAAGTAATCTTGGCGGTATTAATAGGTATTGCAGCAGCAGCAGGAGTAGTAATAGTAGTAGTAGTAGTAGTAGTAGTAGTAGTAGTACTAACATTAATTATAATAATAATAATGATGATAATAATAACTATTATATTTTTGATCAATGAAATCCTGTCCAGCGATTTGTCAACATAGCATCTTGTGACCAAAGATAACATTGCTATGATGCATCCGTGACATCATCCATGGTATAGTGCAAACTATACCATGGCACTATACCATGGATGACGTCATATATATGCGATCGATCAAGATCAATGTACTATCGGTCGCGGTACTGGCGCCTGCGCTGCTTTCACTGCACTCTACACTACTTTAGTGACAGTTAACATAATTATTATTATTATTATTATTTATATGAAGGTTGGTCTGAAAAATATAAAACAAATATATCATGCACCATTTCAAGCCACTAGTTAAAATTATGGAATCTTCGGCTACGCCCCTTAAAAAATAGTGCTATTCCTGCCACCTCGATCCATAATTTCAACTAGAGCCTGTCAGTGCATGGTATATTTGTTTATTATTATTATTATTATTATGTAATTGTATTAATTGTTATAATGATAATAATGTTAATAGTAATAGTAATAATTATAATAATAATAATCATCATAATTATAATAAAGAGATATCTACAGTAAAGATACATAACATTGATGATGATGATGACATTCATATTTTCTGTAACATTTTTTCTCACTAGGCCAGTCTATTGATCGTACTGGATCATACAGAAGTGCCATCTGGACTTTTATTGGATTGTACATTGTCGTTTGCTTACTTCTCATCGCAGCACCCCTCTACCAAAGGACATTTGCTCCCAAACGTTACGTCGTACAAGAGTTACATCGAGTAAAGCGCTTGGATAAACAGAAGAAGGGCGTTGAACAGGAGGATACCAGTGAAAAGTTTGCAGACATCTCAAAATTCAGTGGGACAAATTATGAAGTGGTATATGAACGTGTGTCAACGGTATAATAAGTGGCATATAACACTTCTTTGCGTGCGCTACACCAATGGCAGAAGCTCTTTACCTGATATGCACGCCCACTTCCTTGCTTGATACCTACAACAACCAAGAATGTATACTTACTCATGAAATTATACCAACTACCAAATATATGGCTTTCCAGTACTACTCGTATCTATTAGTTTTCTTCGTTGATTCCTTTTTGTATCATTAATGTTTTTCCCGCTCTTTTAACCTATTTTTTTGTGCATGCATATTGCTATTAAAGCAATATTAATAAATTTCGGAAAACCTTCCCCTCAGAAGGGCAACAACTTATTTTTGAAATTTGCGTTTAGATTATTATTGTAGCACAAAAAGTAATAGAAGAAAGTGAATGAAATATTCCATCACCACACACATGTGGGATGGAAGCATCCATAAATGTGAATACATATACTTTAATTCTTAGCCTATGTTATGTTTCACTCAATCATTGAGTTATTAATGTAAATATGTATTGAAATTATGGAAATAAAAACTTCGCTTGAGGATAAGAGAATGCATTTACTTGATAAACGACCTCGCATAGCTGAGTAATTCACGTTATAAAAGAAATGGCGATGCCCATTGTTGTGCTGAGTAACTGAACATTATGCTAGGAATATTTTACTTTATCTCTCTCTCATACATTTTGGTGGGGAACCTTGCAGATTAACGGTTCTAAACATTATACAAAGTACACAATGTAAATCATTTTGTATCACTTCTAATGTTCATTGTGTGTATACTTTTGTTATGTCTCTATGTAAAAATTTCGCCTTAATAAAAAAAAAATAAGACAAGATTATGCAGAAACTGATTAGACTTTTAAACTTGAAACTTGAAACTTTGAAACATGTATAGGATGGCTGTAGCCAAGCTTTGCCTATGCCAAATGACAATGAAAGAATTGTAGGAATCGTTCATACTCTGTGCTTATTATTTACTTCTTCCGTGATAACACTCGTTTATCTTTAATGTTTGTGCAATAATTTGTTATTGTGTGTTGCACGAGTCACAGAAGGGATTTTGTCCAAAAATATTTTGTAATAAATCAAGGCAGATTTCCTTTCATACTAGATTTTGTTTCCAGTGTACTCTACTAGCACTTCTTCTGTAAGGTATATGCCTCCCTCTAATGTTGGAATTACATTTTGAATTTCTATAATAATTATGATGGCTTACAAAGAAAACAAAATACATAGGTGAAAAATTGTAAGCGAGAGCGTTAGAGGGGAAGAGTGTCGAAGAGAGAGGGAGAGAGAGGGGGAGAGAGAAGGTGTGAAGAGAGAGAGAGAGAGAGAGAGAGAGAAAGAAAAAAAAAAGAGACATAATCAATTATTGGTCTACACTCAATACCACCACCTCCACAAGTCGAATGATCTTCAAAGCGATACGTCAGTATGGCGTTACTTAGCAACAATAATGTATTCAATACATGAGGCGTTTAGCAGGTAAACGGGTTATTAATCAAACAGTAGGGATTAGGAGAGGGGACCATTGGGTGTGGCAAAATGCCCTGAAAGATAACATAGTTAAATCAATATTTTTGGTAAAAAAAGTAAAACATAATGTATTCGCAACAATCGTACGGTGATGAATGCTTTGATAAAAAAGCGTATACTGAAAGTGAAAGAAATTTAGAACTATTTTTAACAGGTTAATTACCAGAGCCAGGGGCGTCGCTAGACCTTTTTCAGTGGGGGGGGGGGGGTGTAGAGGCCAACGATTACCGACAAAAATAGCCACCAATTACCGGCAAAATTAAATGGCCCAATATAAACCCGGGGCCGAAGGCTAAATTGTTTTTCCTATGGACTATCTATATAGTAATTGCGTATGCGCAAATGATCATTTTCCTCGACGACAGAAATATACGAATTATTTCGTCAACTTAGTCAAAAGCTATATATTTTAATGCAGGTGCGGAGCTAGGATCTTATTTTAGGGAGGGGCGGTAGTGAGCAAGCGAATCACTTAAAGGGCGCGCGAATCGCGCTCATTAGGGGGTGTCGGTGTTAGGCCTCCCGCACGAAGCGTGGAAGCTTTGACGTTTCCTTAAATTATTAGGAAAAGAAGACGATTTATTGTACCGATCTCGACTGTTAATCCTTGTCTGAATGAAGTCCTCCCGCGCGAAGCGCGAAAGCTTTGACGTTTCATTAAATTATTATAAAATGTAGACGATTTGCTGTACCGTTCTCGATGTTAATCCTTGTCTGAATTCAGTTTCTCCCCTCCCGCGCAAAGCGCGGAAGCTTTGACGTATCATTAAATTATGAGAAAAAGCAAACGATTCGGTGTCGGCCAACTGCTCTTGACTCTTAATCCTTATCTGAATTCAGTTTTCCTCCCTCCCGCGCGAAGCGCGGAAGTTTTTACGTTTCATTAAATTATTAGAGAAAGTAGACGATTCGTTGAACCGTGGTCGAGTCTTAATCCTTGTCTGAATGAAATTTCCCCCTCCCGGGCAATGCGCGGAAGTTTCGACGTTCAATTATTAGAGAAAGAAGACGATTCGTTATACCGTTTTCGACTCTTAATAAGCCCTAATTGTCTGAATTCAGTATCCCCCTTTAGCGCGAAGCGCGGAAGCTTTGACATTTCCTTAAATTATTAGAGAAAGCAGACGATTCGTTGTACCGTTTTCGACTCTTAATCCTTGTCTGAATTCAGTTTCCCCCTTCCAGCGCGAAAAGCTTAGACGTTTGATTCAAATATTATAGAAAGAAGACGATTCGTTGCAGCGTTTTCGACTCTTATTAAGCTCTATTTATCTGAATTCAGTTTCCCCCTCTTGCGCGAAGCGCGGAAGCTTTGACGTTTCCTCAAATTATTAGAGAAAGAAGACGATTCGTTGAACCGTTCTCGACTCGTTTAAATGAAGTTTTCCTCTTCCGCGCGAAGCGCCGAAATTTTTGCGTTTCATCAAAATAATTATAGAGAAAGGAAAACGATTCGTCGTACTGTTCTCGACTCTTAATCCTTATCTGAATTCAGTTCCCCCCCCCCCTCTGCGCGAATCGCGGAAGCTTAGACGTTTCCTCAAATTATTAGAGAAAGAAAACGATTCGTTGTACCGTTCTCGACTCGTCTAAATGAAGCTTTCCTCACCCGCGCGAAGAGCGGGAATTTTGGCGTTTCATCAAAATATAGAGAAAGGAAGACGATTCGTCGTACCGTTTTTGACTCTTAGTCCTTGTTTGAATTAGTTTCCCCGAAAATTTTAAACCTCTGATTTCTTTAGCTGATATTATAGGAAAGTGAAACTTCGAGAAAATACAAGTATTGTAGTTGTAGTCACTCTCTCTATTGTAGAAGTCGTCACAGCGGATAAAAAGTCACAGTTCTTAGGGAAAAAAATTTGTCGGCCGACCGACAGTATATACATCTCACCGACTTCAAACTTCTGCATTGATATAGTACACGAGGATCGAGCAAGAATACCGACACAGCTGACCCGACACAGCAACATATTTACCCATGTCTTTCTTGCTTCCTTGACGAGACGACTCAACCCACAACCCCCCCCCCCCTTTCTTTTACTCCCACTCCTCCTTTCTTAGGCTCTTACCTCTCCCTCTCTCCTCTCTTCACCCCCGTTTCTTTTGTTTCTCTTTTCTCTTTTTCTTCTTTTTTTCCTTTTCTTCCTTTTCTTTCTTTACCTTTTCTTTCTTTTCCTTTCTTTCCTCTTCTCCCTCTTTTTCTTTTTTCTCTTTCTTTCCTTTCTTTTCCTTTCTTTCTTTTCTTGTCCTTTTCTTTTTTCTTTTCTTTCCATTTCCCTCTCTTTTTTTCCCTCCTCCTTTTCTCTTTTTTCCCGACGGCAGCGCAATTTTACCGACAATATCCTGACAGGGGGAGGGGTGTCGCACCCCCACACCCCCCCCCCCCCTTTGGCGACGCCCCTGACCGGAGCCTAAATTGATGACAAAATGGGGAACCTTTTTATAAGTAAGGAAAAGTAGAATAATGCCTCTATTCATCTCAGGAAAACGCAAGCAAAATTGTCATATCTATAAATGAATGAATATTCTCTGCATTAACGAAAGACAAAGATAATTAACTCTCATAACAATCGCTAGCTTATTGAAATAGCGAAATGAAATGCTCAACAATTAAAAAAGAAAAGAAAATTGTTTCAATTCAATTTTGAATTGGCAGATGAGCTAATGCCATCAATGCACGCGTTCCATTAATGTTAATCTTTTTTAATTAAAAAATGTATCGCATTTTCTTTTATAAGCAGAGCTCAACCATATTTTGTTTACATTATCTGTGCTCAATATAGTACTGGAAGGCCTACATTTTTCAGGTATCTTTTGTGCAAGAATCTATACCGGGGGGGGGGGCACACTTTTAATATTTTACTGCAATATTTTTCTCTCTTTGTGTGTACTTTAACCAGATAGCGTTTGCCGTAGAACGTACCACGTGTATGTATCCACATCCTATTGATCCACCACTTTTCTTTTTTTACATGTAATCTACTCAAACAAGATTAAAGATTCAAAAAAGGTTTTATTCATGACTTGTCAAAAAGTCCACAGACTAAAAATGCAAGTTTACATCAAACATACAATCATATAAAAAGCATTCAAAAACATATGTACATATATATAAAGATACCATAGCAAATGAGAACAAATATATAACAATGAATAAATGTTTAAATCAAAACATTAAAGTAGTGACAATAGCAACAACAACAACAACAACAGCAACAAAAAACAAAAAACAACAACATAATTTTGAATATTCTAAGCTCCTTGCTAACTGCATTCGATCCCTTGTTTAGGTCTTTGGCACACATTCTTAAATTTCGAGGCTGGGAACCGCTGTTTTTATTACCTACAGCTTAACATGTTTAATGGATCACTAAAATCAGATTTGAAATGAAAATAATAGGTAAAGTATACTACTTACCATCTCGTAATACAAATAAGATGTTGCAAAGCACATCAATCATGTAGTTAGTTGGACGACACATGCTCCCCCGTCAATTGCCCCAGTACAATAATATTAATATTCATTTCTTGTATAGCGCACAATACGTTATGAAATAACATCACGATTCACTTCCAAAGAGCTATGCAAATGATTACCCTAGCTTTAGCTCCGGCAGCCGTTATCAGCGCACAGTTCATTTCAAGGAATAATCCTACCAGTTACCATTTTACTCACCTGGGTTGAGTATGGCAAATGTAGATCAGTGTGTTGCCAAATGACATTAGTGCCGCGGCGAGACTCGAAGCGCGAACCTTGTGATCGACAGTCCAGTGACGTACCACTCGACCACAACACTTCTACTATATATTTCCAACAGTAATTGAATCCCTGATACTATTACCGACTCTAAATTGAAACCTTACCTAAATCCCAAATGCAACCTTATAACCCCAACCTTATTTACTCGACAAAATAAGTCGGGTCATTTGTAGATGTTGGTGATACGCTCCAACGCGGCGTCAATTGCCCCTGTATCTATTTCCGACACTAAGCGAATCCAGGCCTTATCTTTAAACCTTACCTGAAACCCCATTGCAGCCCCAACCCTAACTCTAGTTCATACTGAACTAAATAAAGCCCAGTGCAAATATCACTGGACCACAACCGGGTCACCTGAATGGTAAGCACATGGAGAGTTACGACAGAAAAGATCCTTAAACATCCTGAAGCTTGTGAACAAAGCGGACTGTCTTCTTTACCAGACGCGTCCCATTTTCAAAATGAGGTACAGGAGAAAATAATGAAAACATAATCCACAGGTTGGTGGTCAAATCCCCCTTCTGCTAAGAGATATATTGGCAACGTGCACAATAATTATCACGATATTAATGGCACACAACCATTTGAAATGTCACCAACCAGGTAATACTTTCGATTTACATAACATCGTGAAGTAGGCGGGAGTTTATGATATATGTATATCCATATAAAGATATACTAAATTATTTATTCCATTTGTAAATTTGATGTCCTTTTTGTTTGTTTTTCGTAATTCGTTAATGAAACCTCCATTGGTTGAATAAGGGCATGTTTATCTGTATTCTGTGTGCCCATGCCTTGAACCATAATGCATGGCCGTACGGAGAAATTTGTCATGTTCGGGACCGGGGGAAAATGCAATGAATTATTGATAATTTATTGCATTTTCTTTGTTTGTTTTTATTTGTGGGGGCTGTCCTCTATCCTAGCCCCCGCTGCGTACTGTCAGGGTTTAGAGTCAAAGTAATTGGGGTTAACAAAAATTGTTCAGCCTTCATGACCTTTATATATGTTTGATATATATTAAACTTTTCTCACTATTTTGTTTATATGATAATCCAACAGGAGACAAGGTTGTAATATCTAAATACCTCATACCATCATCTTCCCTTACTCTTCCTTTCATACTTCAGTTATTGTAAACATACTGAGTATTTCTTCCTTTACTCTGTGTGTGTGTGTGTGTGTGTGTGTGTGTCTCTCTCTCTCTCTCTCTCTTCTCTCTCTCTCTCTCTCTCTCTGTTTCTCTCTTTTCTTCACAACATTTACCTTTGTTTAGCCCGAACTTTTTTGCCTCTCACTCAGTCTCAGACTGTTTTTATTGTTCAGCTCTCCTTCTTTTTCTCTCTCTCTCTCTCTCTCTCTCTCTCTTTCTTTCTCTTTTCTATTTATATGTGACTGTATGCATAAACAATAAATAATTATCCTAAAGTGTGAGTAAAAATATATTTTTTTTTAGAAAAGCGAGACTAATCACTATTATATCCTGCATCAACAATTTATTGGTTCTTGATTGGTTAAAAGCTCTTCACTTGATTTTTTTAATTGCAAAAAGTACTATTTACGGCAAACAATTTATTCAATTAAAACTGCAAAATATTATATTGTTGATTTGTTTATATTTTATTTAAAAATAAATTTAAGAAGAAATTTGAAAAATACATATTGATGCAGGATATAAAACGAATATAACCTGTCTTCTTGTCGAGGTACTGGTTAAAACTATGAGCCTTAGAGACTACGATACTACTAGTTGCGCCCCTCAGCAAATAGAGCAATTGGAGTCACCTTTTGCCAATAGTTTCAACCAGAATCTCTCACGACAGTGATATTTGTTTACTGTATATGAATGTAGGTGCAGGTTGAATGAGCACAGGTGTGATACAACAAGAAAAACTAAAGGAGTATATCGGCAACGACCAACTTCGAGTTTTTTAAGGCTGATTTTTTTAATTTCAAACTGCCCGATGTAGAGGTGAACAAATATAAACACAATTAAATTAAAAAGATAGAAATAGCTGCTCACAGAGATTAAAGGAAAAAAAATGTCACAATTGTTCGGTTTTAAGCGGGTTATTTTTTCCCCTTTTCTTTCAAACAGCAATTACAGCAAAAACACAAGGAACAATGAACCTTCGTACACAAATAATTGTTGTAATTATTTTTTATATTTGAATTTGAAATTGTTATGCGTCAAAATATTCGAATTCTATCCCCATTAAGTACGCCAAGGCAAAATAGAGAGAGAGGACCCCAAAAATCATTATATTCCAAGCTCCTTTGAAATAAATTGCTTCACTTTGCTATTAATAAGTTCAAAGGAAAAATGTTAACTTTAAAAATAAAAAAAAATAATAATTAAAAAAAAATATATATATAATTATCTTTTGGATATGCCGATTCCAGCAGATTGTTTTCTTCTTCTTTACAACAATTGTCATGCTTTTTTATATTTTGATTGACTTCTCTGGTTGATAAATGAAAGTGTCCTTCATGCATGTAATCCAAGGGAAGAATTAATATCCCCCAATATTGTCATATCACTTAACTGGCAATATTTTCATTGAATTAGTCTTAAGCCCCTTGCCTAGCCTAAATTATTTTTTCCTCGAAGCCCAATTAATCACAAGCTTAATCACATTCACACTAGACGAAAGTGATGAAAGCAAGGCTGTACGCAGTTATGACAACTGAGAAAAATAAATCCTTTGGCTAAGCAATTCTTTCCATTAAGGCAATAAATCACATGTATATGCTTGCGATGAAATGATGCAAATATCACAATTACAATACCAGTCAGAAAAGGAATATGAGAGGAGTTTTAAGCTCGTTAATCTCACACAGAAATGAAACAAAATGTGATGAAATGTTCTCTTTTTTGTTTACTTGATATTGAAGTATCTATTTTGCATAGACTCTATGTTTCCTACGCAATTTTCAAACAATTAACGTGTCTATTCGTAAAAGTATGCGTCATGTCAGTCACAGTTTCCAAGAAATCTAAGTAAGAACCAAAAAATCCCAACTACTTCTTACCAGATGAATGATTACACAGTGTTTTTTGTTTGTTTTACTAGTGGCCCGATGATATGTACACATGTATTTAAAGGCAGACCACCATCTTAACAAGTGAGTCTAAGTCCCATACAGTTTTAGGAATTAAAGTCATTGTTTAACAAGGTTTCGAGTTATACAAATCTGAGATGCATGGTCCTACGTGTAGATATTTGGTGTAATATTGAAGCCCTAACAAAATTGCGCTTCTACATGATCATTAAGTGCTTCAAAAAGGTAAAAACTTTGAGTGACCGGCTTTAACATACTCGTTTTCCCAATAGACTGTAGTGTTACAAAAATCTTGTAAAAGTCAAGAGATTCATTTCTGACTTAAAGGTTTATAAATATGATATAATAATAAAACCTTTGCCTTTTATTTTCATAAGATTCAATCAACATAAATATTGATAACGATATTATTCAAAGAGAAAATCGAGGATTTTATGTAAGTTATTATTTTCCTTTCATGGTATTTTCAGTTTGGATTTTCCTCAATTTCAGAGAGGCTCGTAATATAGGCATCCATCCCGCTGGGAGAATGAGCTAGAACTAGCCCCATCTTTTGTTTCAGCGTTCAGCTCGCATTTACCATCTCTGTAATTGAATGACATGCATCCGGGTTCCTTTTCGCATTCCGCGGCGCAATGCAGTTTATCCTTCATATATATTGTCTTCATCACGTGATCTGAAAGACAGTAGTCAATCACAGGGCTTCCATTGTTGTCTTTTGCCATTGAGTAGAATCCTGATCTATTTCGATCTTTGGCTTGCTGAGGAGGCGGAGTAGGTGTTGTTTCTGGTAATGGGTCAACTGTTGCAGTACCAAAAAAGAACGAGTAAAAACAAATGCCTCATAAATTCCATGTTTTGTAATATATCTTAAGAGTATATCCATTACTAAATACTTCTTGTTAGTAGCAAATGAAATAATGTCGTTCATATTAACACAAAAACATATCAAGAGCGATTATCAAAGGTTTAAAATGTATATGATATCATACTCATAAAGGAAAAAACATTTGATCAAAGACTTAATTTTAACAGAATAGTCGAATCTCTAAATCTCTCAGCATTTACTGCTAAACCCATCAGTGTAAAAAAGATATAACTGTGAATAGGTTGATATCTAATTTCGAAAAATAAAAGTCGCATTTTGTGATGATGAATTATGTTATCATATAAAATTTCAATTCAAGATAATACAATATGACTTTTACAACCTGTAATGGATGAGCCATGACCAACATTGAACCTGTATAATACTTTGAATTGGTACTTCTTAAGCTACGGTCACAAAGGTTCGTACGAACGATAATTTCGTACGAATCTCCCAGTTTTTCCATTGTCTTTCCGAATTTCCATTGTCTGAAAATCGTTCGTACGGCGTTTGTAGCAGTTCGTAATGGCATTTGTGACCGAGGCTTTGATTGTTGATCGAATATTGCAGTCGCACTGTCTAGTGAATAGGTCACAGTGAAGGACACAGTACGGGGTTCGAATCCCTGCCCCGGCATAAATGTGCTTGGGCATATTAAGCTACATTAGCCTATCTTCACTCACGTGTGATAAATAGTGCCAAATAATTGTTATTACTAATACTATTACTTAGTAGAAGAAGTAGATATGAGTTTGTGTAAATAATTAATGGGTTTAAGTCTGTATTTGTCCCATAAACATCTGTATAAAGAGTTTGGACAATGCGGTTCTCATTGGACAAATATAACGAGATGTATATTGAAAATCTAAGTAAAAGTGGTCGACATTTAACATATCATTACACAACAAAATGTTGACCCTTTAATGTATTTTTATACAATGATAATTGAGCGAATTTGGGCAAGTAAAATGTATCGGGTCATTTGACGTCCTATACATTACCAATTATAGAATAGAGAACATAATCTAAATAAAAACACCATTATTCTTGATACTTGATCTGATCTAGGCTATGGAAGGATTATAAGCTTGATACGGTCATCAGGTTTACTGCAATCGTTGATCCAGTCGGTAGCGTATATGGGACAAAATCCATTTGACTTGCCCATTTAAAGTAGTTACCTTCGCACAGAGCAAGGGTTGGGTATGAGTCGTCACATGCATGAGTTGTCAAGCCATTCCAATTGAAGTAATAGTGAAGACAGTCCTTGCCACTACTACTGCTGCTTGGTTGTCCAATACGCCACAAAGCTGAAACAATGAATGATAAAAATACATTCGATTGAATTGAATTAAATTTCGGTTCGTCTTTGCATTGTATAAATATAACATCCAGGGTCGATTGTATGTTTTTTTTAAAGTAAATAATAATGTTGTATACTTTTAGTTATCAACCGACCCCTTTAGCCTGGGTCTCTGGTTTGTTTTATACACCAATATAGTAAAAAGATAGAGAAGAAAACAACAAACACCAATCCAGCTCATAGTAAAACATATTTCGTAACTAAAATGGCTATCATGACAATAATATTGTGTCCGACCAACTTTGACCAAATATTTGCTGACCTTGGGTACAGAATTATCAAATCAAGATCATCTTTGATATTACAAATTGAGTAAAGAAAATCACACGAGTGGCGCATAGAGTGGCCCAAAAGTTGGTTCTACACATAATTGCCCTCATGTTAGGCGATTTTAAACCCAAACTACAATGCCTAATCTACATAGGCCTTCTGCAGAGCGCATTACCATATTTCAACAGTCAATGTTTTCTTTTTCTTAGCAGGCTTAGCAACACCTCCTTAGAATCGAAACACAAACAAAAACGGATTCAACAAAGAACCTCAAATTGATGGTAAACACATCTTTTGGAGACAATTTTGCTTTTTAATTTATCAAAGGTTTCGAGATATATGACATGCTTAAGATTTTATGTCCTCGCCGATATGATATATGTATTTCCGACGGAATTTTAAAGTGGTGTCATACCCGCCCTTCCATCTTTACTTTATACTAATGCTGGCCCGTTATGCTGTTTTTAGTGTAAGATTATTTATTTGTAAACAACACGTGTGTGCAGGATCAATGCATCGCCCTTTAAATTCAGCTAGAACTAATCAATAGCAATGTATTGCATTATCCTTGATACCTTGTTTACCTGGATCTGCCCTCGTTGTTTCTTTTACCTTCCGATGAATGAATTGCATTTTAAATAATTCAAGAGAGTCGCTTATTCTTTGGAGCTTACCACTATCGGGAGCTACTTGTGTACCGTCTTCACACTCGTAGGTTCCCTCTACGGCCTGGTCCGTACAACCAATCCATATAAACTTGCCGCTTGCGTATGGTGGTGAGTACACATTACCAACTGCTATGGTCTCGTCGAAGCTGTTGAAAACAACAAGTTTTCCATTAATAGCGGCACAAGATGATGAAGCCTCTGAATAAGACATCAAGGTTTGCGTGGATGCAAACTTGTAACATCCGGGTCCTACACTGTCCCATCCAGTGGGACATGCCGCTTCTGTGTAAAAAAAAAAAAAAAAAAAAAAACAATTTTTTTTAATCTGTATTCATAAGAGTGACAGAGTAACTTTTGTGAATTTCGTTGTCATATTACGGTCTGATTAAATTTGTTAAAGGTATTTTTAATTCCCTCACTAAGTTCAGTTTTCAGTGTTAAAATAGGAAGTTTGTTGCAAATAGGAAATAGAACCCACAAACGCACTCATACACACCCCACATACTAACCCATACCCATGTCTACTGATATCCACCAAACTCTTCTGGTTTGTGCTGATGTGACTATTGTGGATCAATGTAACATGCAACACAGTGCCATGGTTATCAATGATTTTATATTTAAACAAAAAAATTAAACCCTCCATAGGTTATTTTATTGAGTCAAACAAAACATTTTACAAATCAATGAAATGTCTTTTTTGTATTAAACTTTAAAAAAATACTTTCACATTTCTCTCTTCGTTGTTCCTACAAACTTTAATGTTGCAGTGTCTGCAATTTAGTTTTAAAAATGCAATACATACCAGATATAGAATGAATATATCACTCGTCTTCATAATATTGAATAAATTTCTTCTTCAAAGAACTAAAATTTGGAATTTTGTTTTTAAGCTTTTGTACGAATAGCTAATGCTTGATCAAAGTCACCATGCAATTCAAAGCATCGTTTCTTTTGTCTTCAAAACAAAACATTACATTTTCTAATTTAAACTCTATCTGTACTCGAGAACCTTTATTAAGATTTTTTTAGTCACCGTTTTATTCCAGATTGATTTACTGATTTCACAATTATAAAAGAAATGTACAATATCTTCCAGCTCTTTTTTTACAAAACGAACATTTATCATTACTCACTATTTCATCTTTATACAGTTGCTTATTCAATTACAGAATCCTATTTATTATCTTATATTGAAAATATCTTAAACCGATATCTGGAGTAAAACGAAATATCATCCTATGATATTTTTGCACTCTCCGACATTCAGGGGTATAATCTAAATGTCGTTTTCATTTCAGACATATTAAGGGTACACAACATGTTTTTCTAAGAAAAATTATATAAATATATTGACAACATTTTTTATGTCATGTACTAATATTTTGATATGTGACGGCATCAAAGGATCTACTACATTTTTTCACACGTTTCAATATACATTCGAAATCGACACTGTATAGCTTGAGTTACAGAATAATAAGACAACTAGTTTCAAGCAGAATTTTTGTTCACTTTGCTCACGAGTCAAAAGTTTTCCCTTTTCATCAATCAAGTCATTTTCATACCAAGATTTTAAAAACACAGATTGTTGTCCAAATGTATCGAGCTAATTCTCCACAACGGATAAGCTATGATTTTTCTTCCATACGACTTTGCTGTCATTTTGATATTACTAAGCTTTTACGTAATATCCGATTGTGTGTGTGTGTGTGTGTGTGTGTGATCCATTTGCTGTTGTATTTTTCATTTTCTTCAAACATAATTTATTCAGAATTCTCAACGCAAATTAACAAAAATATCATTAGTCCACAATACAAAATAATTAATGTGATGGCAATAAGCAGTACACAGTTATGCAAAAGATACGTAACATAATCAGTGTAAGGCCTAAAACATGTTTCAATACAATTGTAGATCTCTCCACTTATCGACAAATTTAAAAAAATGGTTTCGTTTTGAATAAATTATTTGTTCAAAGTCACAATAATATTTCAACTGTTTCTTAAATAATTCAAAAGATAATCTACTATGTTTACATTTTGTAGAGAATATATAGTATTTTTCGTGTAAAATAACAAAAATCAAGTGACAGATATTCCCTCAGAAATTTCGAATGTATTCATGGTCAATATCTGAAAATGTAATATCATTATCGATGGGTACATGAGGATCCCAGGACAAATGTGCGATTGATTCAACACTAGTTAAACAAGAAACACATTGATCAGAATCTAATATACCTACCAATTTCAAATATTTTTTTACCCCAAAAATAATAAGGAGTACTTCAAACTGAAAATATCCCAATTGTGTTGATAGTGCATATCAAAAGGGCTATCAGATTTATTGATGTATTACGTAACAGTTTCCTTGCATTTCGTAGCATTTCTGGAAAGACGAGTCGATAACTACAGTATAACAATAATGCTGAAAGGAAAATAATGTTGTTTTTATACCAATGTTCTTATTATTAACAGGTGGGGGAAAGGCATGTACAAATGCTAACAGCTAAGCTACTAATACTAATGATTAAGAGATAATACAAATACATACCTGTCAAACATAATTCCCCCAAAGTCCATGTTAATAAAAGAAATACACGCAGTCCAAGCATGTCTTTATCTTGTTGTGTTATTATGCTCTGATTTATTCCTACGATTGCCGGTTTATGTCTGGTTGCTATCTAACACCGAGATTAAGGACAGACAGTTCCAAGCCTTTTGAATACAAAAAAAATATCCTTTCTTAAAAGGTCCCATTAATTTTTTTTACGACGACCAAACTTTCAATGCTTCGTTTGAAAAGTATAGTGTTGGGCTGTAAAAATCCTATTATAAGCAAATATTGGTAGCAGTATGACTCGAAATAGTTGTCTAAATGCGAAACGTGTCCTAGGGTTTATATATAAACGCCAATGACATCTTCGATGGGATGTTCGAGTCTCACAAATTAACCGTAAATCCCATGAGATAATGGCGATGAATAAACTATTCCACTTTTCATATTTTAATGAAATTAACGTGTCCTTTTGAGAGCGTAATCCATACCGAGAGTAGATTTGCCCAATATTCCATTAGAACATAGAAGCAAATAGTTTTCATTAAATATCTCCTTAAGCCCCTTGCTTATCCTAAATGAACTAGCCCTTGATTCTCAATCAATCAAAAGCTTACCGTGTTTACAGGAGAGAAAAGTGTCGAGAGCAAGGCTATATGATTGACGGTGCTTCGTATCAAATTCCACACAATATTAATTGAAATTATACAGGTAGGATAACAAAAATAGAGAAAGTAAGGGAGAAGAGAGAATTAAAACCACAAATGTAGCATGTACTACAACAAAATGCGATGAAAGCTGTCGTTTAAGTTTTCATCATGAAATTATGTAAGCTAAATAGTGAATGCACGATTACAAATCTTTAAAGAATAAAATGGATCTTTTCTAAAAACTTACACCATTTTTGCTTTCACAATGACAATTTCAAGATTATTCATAACGCTTTATGAATTTAGGAATGTTAATTAGGAATATAATATAAAAATGATTATTAACATTATCGTTATTATTTATTCATGTATGTGATAACATTCTAGATTTATTTTTGAACATTCTACCCCATTTTTTATTGAAAAATTTAACTCCCTCCTGAAAATGGCAGCATTTCTGTGTTTCGATATTGGTCTTCTACCCCAATGTTATAGATACTTTGACTTCAGTCATAGGTATATGGCAAAATGCATTATTATCTTTATATTTCTTATTTGGTTTATAGGTTCTATTAATTGGCATAGGTCATCCTTTGTCTTTGTTCATCTAACCGATCGTTTGTCTATCCTGCCCCAAAATTTGGAAGATGGAAAACGGAAGAAAAATAAATATATTAAGGATAAAGATTCACTCACAACATCCTGAAAAGCACGATACTATAAAAAAAAAATTGAATTGACACATTTCATAGTTACCTGTATTTCCTGATAGCAAGGAAAAGACCAAGAGTATCATCATCATCGATTTCCTCTTGAGACGCTGATTTCCAGTCATTTCTCTTTGCAACCGACGAGACGAAATAGTTTTATATCGACAATATCAAATTGTTGAACTCGATATATAAAAAGGTAAAACTTGCACATATGAGTAAGTTGTAGCAAAAATTAATTTGGTTCTATACTTGGCATCACCATGAAAACTAAACCGGTCCTGCCCAATATTTGCCTCAAAGTGATGGTGATTACAACGTGGGCTTCCACTTTAAGTAGACATGACTTAGAACTTTCTATTTAGATTTTGCCGAGAAGGGAAATCACACTAAAATCCAACAGAAACCCGCCTCCTTTTATACTAATAACAGTGTAAAAAGCGGATACTTCGAACGCAATTTAATTTGGCATTAATTTTGAATTATGTAATACAGACAAAAATACATCAATACCCAGACGTACCTACCAACCTTGAGTATTCTTTGTCTCTTTGTCTCCCCTGGATCAAGTCGCATAAAGGCCTTTTATAATAACAACAATACAGCACTACATCCACGAAATCTGTTGATTCTAGACAAATAATATCCAATCAAATTTAGTTTACCTCATAGGTAAGCCAAAACCTTTGAAATAGTTCTCGTTATTGTCTACAGTATACTAGGGATTGATACCTCATTTACACATAGCAATCAAAATGCTTTTGTTTGTATCTTTCACATCAGGCTATTGTTGAGAACTCATCAATTCTAACTTCAATATATTTCATCTTAATTGATGATAGAACTGGTAGGTGGCATTTTATGCTGATATGGGTTGACCTGTATAGGACAGCCTATTATTAATTTGTGGAAACGATTCATCGTACCCGATTTGAACAATTGCCCCCACTTTTGCTATTTTGAATATCTTAACCTAGTCGGAGTATTAATATTCCTTCCATGATAAATATCTGGAGGTTATCGACAATACTCTTATGCTGGGTGAAAGTTTCCATTGTTACGTAAAATTGAACTTTGATTGAAAACTTTTGCATTTTAGTTTTTGAATAATTTTTGGAGGGGTTATATTTATGCAAGATTCGCCTGTTTTTTCTACAGTGCGGTACACACATCATGCTTGTATCTGGGAGCCTTTCATCTATCGTTATTTCGTTGTATCTTTATGTCTGTTCCCCCGTATCATACTATTCTTTTAAAGGCAAAATGACGCCAATCACATTACCTTAACGCGGAGTGAACGTCCATGTAGCTGAGGGTGTTTTTTCTGTAAAGGCATGACAAGACTCCATGTGGTTTCTTTATAAGCCTCATGATGCATATGACCAGATGGTCTCCTCTCACATAGTGAGTCAATCTTCATGATTCACGATATCTTGATGCTGGCTGCATTTGACTGTGAAACTGCGCAATAAGCGGCTTGTTTTACATTTAATGTTGAGGTAGAACAAAATCTTGGGACAAAAATGAAGAAGTTACCATGAATTTTGAAGGAATGTTCGCAATACACACATCAAATAACTAAAGTACTCGTGAACTCTATGAACTGATGATTATGAATGTATGCGAATGAAGTCACATCAATCAAAAACAGGAAATTAACTCGAGATATATACTACATAGGGAACAAGAGAACAACAATGGTCGCATGAATAAACGTCAGTTCAATTTATCTTTAGGGCCAACGTAATGGCATTGTAAGCTGGACGTCCCAGATTTTGATAGAAACTCACATTAGCCTTCAACACATAGAGAAAATTCATCTATTAAACTATTGTTCGTAGGATCATCTGTAGAACTAAATCCATCAACTAAATGGCTGATGCATTGTATCAGGAATGATATGAATAATTTAAAAATATTTCCTACTTAGAAATCAAGGGCAGTGGATCTATATTATATTGTACCTGTATTGTACTCTCAACTAAATAAGATGGTACTTCTTCTTTTTTTATAAAGTTTTCACTTTATTCGAAGTTCAACACACGTTTTGAAAATGACTCTATATACAGAATCGAGGACATATCTTTTGATGGCATCCATTGAATATTTGCGCCAGTTTACTACGGAACACTTTATTTTGATCCTGAAAGCTTTTTATTTTTGCCTAATAATACTCTCAAATAACCTACTTAGGACAATTTCAATAGCCTTGTCCATCACTCATTGAAATGTGCGTACATGACAATGATTTATTCCATAATTTGACAATTATTATTATGGGCACTATTTTTTGGGGGGAGAGATGCCCTTGAGTTGTTTTTTCTACGAAGTTATTCTGATCGTGTCAGATGAGTTTCAGAGCACAGATTCACCCCTTTATGTCCAACGAGTTAGTCATTTTATATTTGATTTTGACTTTCGATAAGTATATTAGGTATACTTTATGTTTACGTCATTAATTCTTCTTAATGTCTTTGTACGCTCCCATTTCCTCTCCCATATCCTTGATTTGTCCCGTAAGTTGTCTTGAACTAGAAATACAATTGGTGTGGTAAATTAGCCCTTGTTAACCCAAAAGGTAGAACATATAGCAAGAAACAGGAATGGGTGATTACTATTTTAGATTTTAAAAAGAAGAATACAACAACACCTTTCTTCATATGAAGATAAACGGTAAGCATTGTCCCCAATACCTTCCTCGCTTTCAATGTTTTCACCAATAATCAAATATAATTAATGGAGGAATTTAATGGTCATGGGAAGTTAGGAGATATCTCAGTAGATCATACACATATCTTCATTAAGCATGTAATAGTGTCTAATCACTGACCCCAATACTAACTGTTGTTTTATTTGTATTGATGATGTATTTCTCACTTCCATAAAGAACAGGTATTTTCCTGATCAAATAATGTAGCTGACATGTGCTGTGTACTCATCCCTCCCCTTCTTTCCTTTCTCCACTTCTCTCTCTCTCTCTCTCTCTATCTGCATGTCTGTCTCTTCCTTTCTCTCTCTCTCTCTCTCTCTCTCTCTCTCTCTTTCTTTCAAACACGCACGCATATACTCGCCATTATTATATTATTCTCTTCCCCATCTCATTATTTTCCCATTCTAGTCATATCTCTCACTCTTTCTCATCATATCAATTATCCTAGTTTTCGTAGTTCTAACATTACTGACTATGATTCATGCACACTTTTTTTCTTCAATATTTTTTTTTATTGATTCCAAACAATACATATTAGAAATAAAATACAGTTGTTTTTCCTTGACATGAATTCAAAACATTTTCATAACATATACAATTGATGAAAACAAACATGAAATCAGTTGTAACATAAAACAAATAACCCCATCCAACCAAACACACTACTACCCCCAACCCCTCCACCCATACGACACACACACCACCCAACCACACTTCACCACACACTGTTCCTAGCCTCCTCAGAATACCCCAAATTGGAGCGACGGACAAACAGAAACAATCTATTTAAAACATTTTTTAACTATCATTTAAAACGAGGCTACAATAGCCACAATAGCCCAGTGCTAAAAGCACACGCACATACACGCACATACACACGCACACACACGCGCGCGCTCACACATATACATACATACACACACACAAACACGTACTATTTTCTTTCCCATCTTTCTATCTGTCACCAGTGGCGGATCCAGCCGGCGGGAAGAGGAGGGGCCCAATCCGTGAGAAAATATTAGTTGCGACTCAACCACCGGTGAATAAGCGGGGGGGGGGGGGGGGGGGGGGGGAGGGGGGTGGGTAAGACCACTTTTTTGGTTTTTTGGCCTTCTTCGTGAGGAAAAAAAAATAAAATTGGTGACGTTGACCCGTCAGCCCCCCCCCCCCCCCTGTGTATCCGCGCCTGCAGAGGATCCAGCCGGCGACAAGGGGGGGGGGGGGGGGGGGACCAAATCTTAATACAAAATGTAGGTCGACTCAGCCGGCCAGCGAATAAGTCGGGGGGGGGGGGGGGGAGCACCTTTCTTCTTTCCCTTTTTTGATCGAGTTTTGGAGGAAAAATTTAGCCGGTCGGTGAATCAATTATTATTATTATTATGTTTTTTTTTTTTTGGGGGGGGGGGCGCTTTTGTTCAGTGTTTTAAGAAAGGTTAACTTTACGTTATTATCCTATTTTTTTAATCGTTTTTTGGGGCTGGGGGGAGGGGGGGGGGGCGGGCCGGAAATATCGCTACGTGGATCCGCCCCTGTCTGTCACCGTACCCCACCCCTTTCTTCCTCTCTCATTCGCTCTTACTCACTCCTAAACGCGCACACACGAGGTAATAGTCAAAAATTCACAGGTCATTTTTTATGAACTCAACCAAAGATATTAACTCGATTGAATGGCGACCTCTCTTGTCATAGATTGCTTAGATCTCGCATTTTCAAGATCATTTTATTTTAAAGGGCCCCTCTCACCCAACTAGCTTAGCCTTTCAAGACATGAATACACCTCTACTTATTAATATTCCAGCCTAACATTTTTCAGAAAATCTCTTTCTTGACCAAAAATGATAATAACCATCCGTTTTTAAGGGTATATACGGTCACGTGGCTTGATGACGCATTATACGTCATTGCAGGAATATCCTTGTATTTGTCATACAACAAAGGATTTGACAATCACATTGTAATTATTTATAATTGTGAATGACGAAATGGCTAGAAACGTTCTGGGATTATCCAGTGCATATTAATTTTCGGGTAAATGTCTCTTTTTTCGATTAATATCATAGTTTGCCTTTTTAAAGACATTTTAATGCCTAAATTAACCTCCTTTTCACCAAGAAGTAGCGAGCAGACGAATTTTGATTAGACGTATACTACAGTCCTTTCATTATTTTGCGTGCGCGTTCTTGGCAGCCTTGCGTCATTTTCCTTTAGAACAAACACTATCAAACGAGGAGGCAAAGAGTCCACGGTGTTTTTTTTTATCCTTATTTTTGGGCATTCGTGCGTTATGCTTGCGGCTTAGTTTCGTTTTTTTTTTTCTTTCAATTCTATCGCTGGGATCTGCCGATACTATCAAAGCACCAAGAAAGGATTGGTATGCAGAAAATGAGGAGAATACTGTGAAGGGTGCAGCTGAGAAAATGAAAAAACTGAGGGTAATTTCCACTTAGAATGCTAACTGTTATAGGCCTCGATATATTCAGTTTTAATAGACCACTCGTTATCACTCTAAAAATTCACTTTCAATTTCGCCGTACGTACGCCTGAACTGGAATACGAGGTTGTATTTATTATAACCTCGTACAATGGATGAGTGGTTCAGTCTAGACTAACGTTATATCTGATCTATATTTTATCAGTCTCAGTTAGTTGACAATTTATTTAAGGTCACAGACGACTCGTCGAGCTCTGGTGTTACTGATCAATTTTCTGCGCTTTTTGAGAACTTTGAGTGTGTGACCATATTTTCGACTCTGGCGTGACTCTGACTTGGAGATAACATACCAAAAAAAAAATTGTTGATTTTTGGTTTGTTATAGTAGGGTATCTCCATTCAAGTGCTATGTTATGTTGTGTTATAATGCCAATGTTGTCTCCTGTATGCAGTGACATCATTTGCTTTTGCGTCAAAAACTCTGTTACATGTCTACTTTTTAAATTTTACGCCCATTTTGATTAGAGGGGCCCTTTAAATTGGGAAGCTTTGTAGTATCAAATATCGGCCAACTTAGGACATGCCGTTGAAAGGAACTACACAGAAGTGACAAATAAGCGTATGAATAGAAACTGCAACCCATAATAGAAGTCGTGACCAAAATTGAACATTGAGTAGCAAACACAAACAATATGGTACTCACATTTGCATTACATGTATATATTCTAAATAACATTCAAAACCCAATGGTCAGCTTTAGTGGAAGTGTCTTAACTCATTCATTGATCCGTATTTTAAAATTTGACTTAAAGGTCCACTGTACTACATGGAGCTACTTGCTCCCTCTATATAGAAACAATGCCTAATGGGTGACCATTTGTCCCCCATGATCCTCTTTTTCTTATGTTAATTGAGAGCTGAGTTGATTAGTGGAAGTGTCTTAACTCATTCATTGATCCATATTTTAAAATTTGACTTTAATAAAGGTCCACTGTACTATTTGAAGCTACTTGCTCCCTTTATATAGAAACAATGCCTAATGGGTGACCGTTGATCCCCCATGATCCTCTTTTTCGTATGTTAATTGAGAGCTGAGCTGATGAGATAGTCACCTGTCAGTGACCTTCCTGGGTGGTCTAATCCATCTTAGCCAAAGTGGTACAGATGAGCTTTAAGTTTTGGACTAAAGTTTGATGGCACATGTTTGTGTGTATAGTATCATATACCCAACGACGTGTCTTCTGTTTTTCATTGTTTGCCGCATATTCTTTTCCTGGCTTATTTCGCCAAAGATACAGAGCTAAAGTAAGAGTTTGAGTTAGGATTGCAATTGACTTTTTGGTTTAGGTTCAAAGTCCATATTAGAATTACGTATATTGTTGGTCAAGAGTAATTTTGTGAAATTGTAAAATCTGCTCACTTATCTCGGAGCTATTGTAATTTTTATTTTGTCGTAAAATTAACTGCACTATGCGCGAATGTTAAACTTGTTCCATCGGAAACAGGCTAGGGTGAGTCAGAGAGAAGGAGAGACGGAGGGAAACAAAGATAAAGAAAAACGTATAGAGGTAACGGTGTAGGGGGCGGATGGTAGACAACACACACACACACACACACACACCAACAAAAAAAGAACTCAGTTGACAACATAATGATGAAACAAGTTTTCTATCTTCTATATATAGAGAGAGAGAAATAGAAAAAAAGAGAGAGACAGAGAAAGAAAGAGAGATAGAGAGAGAATGAAGTGATGGGTTGAAAAAGAAGGTGAATAAGAAAAGGGAGGGCATGTAATTAAATGCAAAAGAGAAGAGGTGGCGGGAGAGGGAATAGAACAAGAGAGGGGACGAAGGAAGAGGGAGAGGGAAAACAGATAGAAGGGAAAGAGTGAGAAAGGGGAAAAGGTAAATGACAGAAGGAAGGGCAACTAAGAGCAGTGTGGGAGGAGGGAGAGGGGTAGGAGAGATGAGTGAGTATTTAAAGGGATAGTCCACCCCAGGATTTTCTTTAGCTGACGATATAGACCTAATAATACCATGAAGAATGATACAAGTCTCATTAAAATCCATGATCACATAACGAAGATATATCGACTTTTTTATCGAAAATCAGCCGCCCCCCAAATGCAAATGCGTTACATGGGCATGAATTGTGACGTATGTTGCGAGCTGCCTTCTTATTTCGCAGACATTCACTTTCGCTCGCGGTACACTGTTATCGCACTGACACGACGAATCATGAATGAAAGTGAAAGCGAAAGTGAATGTCTGCGAAATAAGAAGGCAGCTCGCAACATACGTCACAATTTCGATACTATCGGTTATTTTTTGGCGATCGTTTCATGCCCATGTAACGCATTTGCATTTGGGGGGCGGCTGATTTTCGATAAAAAAGTCGATATATCTTCGTTATGTGATCATGGATTTTAATGAGACTTGTATCATTCTTCATGGTATTATTAGGTCTATATCGTCAGCTAAAGAAAATCCTGGGGTGGACTATCCCTTTAAGGAGTGAATATCGGAATAAATGGAGTAGAAAGAGAAGACAAGACGGAAAGGGGGTTCGAGCCTCATATAGTCTCATTCGCTTCAGCTAGGTGGATACATCATGAGACATGCACGATATACCCATGACAAGTTATTGTATCTAAACTTTGCAAACAACGAATGCTCTTTGTTACCTTCTAAAACACACTCATATCAAAACGTTTGGGTCACTGAACAGTGCTTGTTTCATTAGTAAACAATGTTCTAAGGAGAATGACGTTAAAAACAGGTCTTTTTTACATCCATCTCCATTGATACATGTCAGTCCAAAGTCCAAATAAGAATCTATATTTACATGTTTTACATGAGCTTTACATGGCACCATTGTAAAGCAGGTCTTGTGGCCCTGCATGAATGGGGCTACCCTGTGTTTTTAAGGCTAAATAAATAAATAACATTAATAAATTGGCAGCTGTAGGAGGCTGCAAACGTAATCGCTAAGTGGGAGAGATGTAATGTGCATGTCATTTACTGTGCATACATGCATGCAGGGGCGGCGGAGCGTCTTTCAAAGTGGGGGGGGGGCACCAACAAAAAAGGCACTCTCTGGGGAAAGGGGCACCTACAAAGGGAAACCTCAAAACCTCAAATTATTGAAAGATTATTCCATTTTCTGTGTGTTTTTTTATTTATTGAAACTGCCCCCTACCCTAGCCCCCGCTGCGTACAGTCATGGTTCAGTGACAAAGCAATTACCTCGTAACTGTGAGGCCCCATGATCAAAACCGTGTCGATGTGCTATATTAGTGCCCTTTTGTGCAAAAGAGAAGAGGTGGCGGGAGAGGGAATAGAACAAGAGAGAGGACGAAGGAAGAGGAAGAAGGGAAACAGAGAGAGAGAGAAAGGGGAAAAGGTAAATGACAGAAGGAAGGGCAACTGAGAGCAGTGTGGGAGGAGGGAGAGGGGTAGGAGAGATGAGTGAGTATTTAAGGAGTGAATATCGGAATAAATGAAGTAGAAAGAGAAGACAAGACGGAAAGGGGGGTTCGAGCCTCATATAGTCTCATTCGCTTCAGCTAGGTGGAGACATCATGAGACATGCACGATATACCCATGACAATTTATTGTATCCCCATGACAATTCATTGCAAACAACGAATGCTCTTTGTTACCTTCCAAAACACACTCATATCAAAACGTTTGGGTCACTGAACAGTGCTTGTTTCATTACTAAACAATGTTCTATGGAGAATGACGTTAAAAACAGGTCTTTTTTACATCAATCTTCATTGATACAAGTCAGTCCAAAGTCCAAATCAGAACCAATTTTTACATGTTTTACATGAGCTTTACATGGCACCATTGTAAAGCAGGTCTTGGGGCCCTGAATGGGGCTACCCTGTGTTTTTAAGGCTGAATAAATAAATAACATTAATAAATTGGCAGCTGTAGGAGGCTGCAAACGTAATCGCTAAGTGGGAGAGATGTAATGTGCATGTACATTTACTGTGCATACATGCATGCAGGGGCGGCGGAGCGTCTTTCAAAGTGGGGGGGGGGGGGCACCCACAAAAAAGGCACTCTCTGGGGAAAGGGGCACCTACAAAGGGAAACCTCAAAACCTCAAATTATTGAACAATTATTCCATTTTCTGTGTTTTTTTTTATTTATGGAAACTGCCCCCTACCCTAGCCCCCGCTGCGTACAGTCATGGTTCAGTGACAAAGCAATTACCTCGTAACTGTGAGGCCCCATGATCAAAACCGTGTCGATGTGCTATATTAGTGCCCTTTTGTGGGGCATTAATCCTCATTACTGTCATTTATGATTTAAGGGCGTATACAGGTCCCCTATTTGATAAACATAGAAGCATACACATAGTTTAGCAGTCACGCAATACACACATTTGCAAATTATTATTCAATAAAATCTGAGAATTTATACTTTTATCTAAATCTAATATTTTCAAATTATTTTCAAAATAATTCCATAAATTGGGGTAAAACAAAAATATTCCACCTATATGAGCGACAGTGAATAAAAAAGGGCACTTAAGGGGTGCCTGAAAGAGTGGGGGAGGGGCACTGTGCCCTCCCAAGCGCGTAGCCAGGATTTCATTTTAGGGGGGGCGGTAGTGAGCACGCGAAGCTTGCGAATCACTTAAAGAGCGCGCGTAGCGCGCTCCCTAGGGGGGTGGGTGCAGGGAGGGGGGAGTTTCCCCCCTCCGAAGACGATTCTTGTACCTTTCTCGACTCATAATCCTTGTCTGAATTCAGTCCGCCCCTCCTGCGCATAGCGCGGAAGCTTTGACGTGTTACTTATTAGACAAAGAAGACGATTTGTTGTACCTTTCTTGACCCTTAATCCTTATCTGTATTCAGTCCCCCTCCCGCGCTTGCGCGGAAGTTTTGACGTTTCATTAATTTATTAGAGAAAGAAGACGACTCGAAGTACCGTTCTCGACTCTTAATCCTTGTCTGAATTCAGTTTCCCCCCCTCCTCCTCCTGCGCGAAGCGCGGAAGCTTTGACGTATTAGACAAAGAAGACGATTCGTTAATTGTACCTTTCCCGCCCCTTAAATCTTATCTGTATTCAGTTCAAAGAGGGGGTCTTTCGAAGCGCGGAAGCTTTGACGTTTCATTAAATTATTAGAGAAAAAAACGATTCGTTGTTCCGTTCTCGACTCTTAATCCTTAATTTGAACTCAATTTCCCCCCTTTACGCGCGAAGCGCGGAAGCTTTGACGTTTCATTAAATTATTAGAGAAAGAAGACGATTCGTTGTACCGTTCTCGACTCCTTTTCCCTTTTTCTTCCTACGTCCTCTTCCTTTTTTTCTTCTCTTTCTCTCTCTTTTTTTTTTTTGGCCGGCGTTTTGGGGGGGGGGCGACCGCCCCCACCGCCCCCCCCCTGGCTACGCGCCTGTGCCCTCCCCATGCGCCCGGCTCCGCCGGCTCTGCTTTGTATGTACATTGACATGCAAGAGCTAGGCCGATTAATCACAAGCTATACACGACCGTACATTATGGGCGCATGTACGAGGATGGAAACTTACTCAGACTTGTTGAAAGCTCGTCTAGCATCAAACTGGGGATGGATGGTGGTGATGATGTCATGGATTCTGTTTATCGTCATATTCGGCATTATGTATTCATATGGGATTCTATTCGTCGAGTTCCAGGCTGAGTTTGAGAGCTCTGCGACATTCACGGGTAGGGATTTCTTCTAATTTTTTAGTTGCAATGACGACCTTCGTCATTGCCTTGTTTTCGTTCACATTCTGCCCCATTAATATTCTTGTTTTCCTCCTGGTTTTCCTTATCGTCCGAAAATCCCATTCGTTTTGCACGTAGTGCTTGTTATTCCTAGTTAGGTACTTTCCTCAAGTCCTTTTCCTTTCAAATTTCGTAGGCATCATCTCTAGCATCTCATCAAGGTCACCTACTTTTTCGATTTTCGAAATCACTCATGCATGACCGTCAAGGCGCCATTTTGTCCGTTTCTGGTCCATTTTAAGGCATTTCTTTCTTCCTTCCTATCTCCACTATCCTAGATCCTACAAACTTCTAACAAATTCCTCTAGATAGTCTTAGAGATGTTCTTTAATCTGCGATGTATAATCTGCCCTTCAAAATGCCATCTTCATACTCAAAATTCAAATCTGAAACCGTCTCCGTCAACAATCTCTCAAATTCTTGAAAAATTCACCCCTAAATCATCTAAAACTGCCATAACTTTCTCATATAAATTCTGTTTTGTATTTAAATCACACAGTATCTTTATCTTATAATTGCACATAGCCATGCCAAATTTCACGCTCCAATGGCTTTGCAAAACATAAATAGCGCCCTCTAAAGTTCTGGGAATTGGCTTTCTTTCTGTGGTCGTATCTCCATTATGGCTTGGCAGACCCGTATCCTTTTTTGGATTTAGATACTTGAAGATATGCCCTTTCCAGCCATATACAAAATTATATACCCTAACACTGACCGACTTTGCGAAAAATGCCCTCCAAATTCGCCATTTTCAAGAAAATTGAGAAATAACTTAAAATTGCTCTAAATTAGCGATCTTTATACCTACATCAATAAAACTTGGCAGACATATGTATCCATATACGTGACAACTGTCCGCCAAGTTTGGTAAAATTTGAATATGTAAGCGCAAAGTTATCGCCGAAAATGATGAATTTACTATGCATTACGTAATAGCGCGTTTAATGCGTGCAATACATTGCGCGAAGATAACAATGGTGTCAAACTGACCGCAATGAAGTGCCCTTTCGGATGATACCAAGTATTATATATGTTCACACAGAAAATTGTGAGTAAATCGCATTTGAACAAAGATCACTACACGAATTCCGCCGAGTTTCCGCCCGAACCTAACACGTTTCGGCTATGACGTCATTTTTTCAGACTGCTTTTCGCCCCTTAAACGTCCTTTTTTTTCCTTGAAAATTTGCAGTGACATGCCGAGTTCCAATACGCAGGGCACCTCTTGGCCGGATTTTTGAAATTGGTCAAGGGGGCCATTTAAGACGCCATTTTGTCCTATACATCTATTTTACATCACGTGTTTCGATAGGATTATCATAGAAAAAAAGAGAGTGGTTTACAATAACAACCATGAAATTCTCTTTCTAATGATACCAAATACGGCCCATAAAGAGACGTAAAGAGAGAGAGAAAAAACAATTTAACTCCGGCCATAATACAGATCCTGCACGTTTTCCGCCCATTCATTACACGCATTGTCTATGGGGCATATCGGGTTCACGCTTTTGGCCCCCAGAACGAACTTGATTGCAATGTCAAACATGCACCAAATTCCATTGGTTTGTGCACGCAGTACTTGCGAGCCCTTTCTAGGTTCTTTCCCCTATCCCAATTTCTTTCAAACTTCGTAGGCATGGTACCATCCCATCAAGGTCACTGTTGATGCCTTTCTTTCGCCCTACCTATCTCAATATCACAGAAGCTACAGACTTCGTGCAAATTGCTCTGGATAGTCCGAGAGAAGCTCTTTCGTTTGACACATAGAAACACGGCGTCATTGCACGCACATCGTTCTGACACGATTGCATTTCTAGTTTTATTCTTCTTTTTCTTCTTTGAGTATATAGTAGTAATTTACAGTATTGTATTATTATTACTACTATCATTATTATTATTATTATTATTATCATCATTATTATTATTATCATTTCATTATTTTTTATTTTATTAATGCTTTTATAATCATTATCATTATTTAACCTATATCTTATATGCAACTATAGAGACGGGTCTCATTAAGCCAAGGACCTTACACATTAAAGAGGTGATGTCAACGTAATAATATATGCATATAATGTTTGGGATACCCACAGATTACACTAGCCCTACCAGAACCCCCTGCTTGATATCATGGCCCTGCTCTACGGCCTGTCCAAAAGGCAGGTCAGACCGGCCGGCTTTTATTATACTCGCAAGGTGCCACTTGACCAACCTTATTCACCCTTTATAGCATACAGGTGCATGTGTTCATTTATTGTCAATACTTTGTGTACAATGTGCGCTGTCCCTACACTGTAACATTTGTTTTTGTTTACTTTTAAAACATGTTTTTTCCACACAAAAATCCAAACACATACACTAACATTTACATGCTTAGGTAATAGTAGTCAAACACTTAAAACGCAGGTAAATTAGCGCTTATTGTTAAACAATCAGTTTAGCCGCTTGTTAGCAAACAGTTTTGTCTCTTGCTGTACGTTAGATAGTGAATGGTTTATCTGTTGTGAAATTGGTCAATATAAGTGAGCATTTGTAGACACGCTACTGCTAACAGTTCACAAGCACTATTTTCAGAAGATATAGGCTAAATCGTTTGAGTAAAAGCACATACAAATAGGTCAACCGTTGTAAAATTGTAGGATGGCAATCTTTTGAACGGTGCTTAGAACAATTCAATTCAGAACTTTATTTCAGACTCAGCTGCACAAGGCAGAGGTCCATAAAACATATGTTACATATAGATAGGGAAAAGAGCTGAGTATGAACATGATGAGTATAATCAGGCGCGGATCCACGGGCCGATTCTACCGGCCCGGCCCCCCCCCCCCCCCTCCACTAGCCTCCCAAACCGGTAAAAAAATAGGATAGTAATTATACGTAAATTTTACCTTCAATTTTTTTTAAACGCCCCCCCCCCCCCCTGACCTGCCAGTGACACAAGTGCGGCATCAAAATATTTGTGCTTCTCTGACCGTAAGTAAATGCCTAAAACCTCTGAGCTTCCTGGGGCTCCGCCCACTGAACCCCCCACACCAATTTACGCTCGCTACCCTCTACCTGATCGTAAATGCTTTAGCCCCCCCCCCCCCCCACTTTGATAAACGTTCCGCGGTGCTTGTGTATATAATATATACGCATACAACACTGATCTTTATGATGTCTTTAACGTGACATATCTTCTTCTCCACTTGCAAACGAGAAAGAAAACAAGGTCATTAAAAGGGACTAAGCGACAACTAATGATTGTGATTCAAATTCATGCAAATATTTGGTTGAATAAGCACTGCTATTCACCAGAATATTCTTTGTAAAAACAACTTTAACAAATCTCAGCCATGCTTACTGAGTTGAGACGTTCCATTCAATTTAAAATACTCATTAAAGAATACACTTCTCCTAATCTGAAGGTGATCTTACAACACAGTGGCAGAATTGCATGGCTGAGATTTGTAAAAGTCCTTTTTACAAAGAAGATTCTGGTGAAAAGCATTGCTTATTCAAAAAAAATACTTGCATCAATTTGAATCAGAATGATCATTTTGTCGCATGATCCTTTTATTAAATAACCTTGTTTTCTTTTTTATTTGCAGGGGGAGAAGAAGCTATGCCACGTTAAGAAATCAGTTGTATCATGCGTATATACATATGATAACAGAACAAAATATTGATTATCAGATTGTCATTTTGGAATGCCTCTATATAAATACCCGATCTTACTGTGCTGATACCACATTGTCTTTAGCCCGTATCAGTATTAGTATGAGCCAATATAAAGTTATTATTCTTTATTCATTTCAGTATAATGCTTTTCCTCAAAAATAGTTTCGCTATTTTTTTTAGGGTTGAGACGCTAAGAAAAAAAGAAATTAGTGGTCCTCCTCTCCAGCATCCCCCCCCCCCCCGCTTTAGTATACACCGGCCGGCTGAGTCGGCGCAAAAATGTTCCCACAAAACTGGACCCCCCCCCCAAAAAAAAAATATATATATATAAATATATTTGTGCTCTTATCCACCCCCCCCCCCCTCTCTCCCACCCCCCGCTCATTCGCCGTTCGCCGCTAAATATTTTCTCAAGATTTGGGCCCCCCCCCCCCCCTCATGCCGCCGGCTGGATCCGCCCCTGGCAGCAGTAAATAGTGAAACCTGCTTCCCCCCCCCCCCCCCCCGTCCTCTTTCTCTCTTTTTATTGTTGTTTCTTTCCCTTTTCTTCCAACTTCAATCAAGGTTGGGCAGGGTCAATTCCCATAGGGCTCACTGTTCTCCACGCCCCACCCATGAACGTTATCATCGACCGTTTTGGCTACCGTCCCGTTGCCGTCATGTCTCTCGTCATCGCATCAGCAGGGGTAGTGGCGACGTCTTTCGTACCCAACATGCTTCTCGTCTACGTCACATACAGCTTGATGTTTGGATGTGGGTCTGGAGGTATTTCCCTTGTCGCCATGGGTCTTGTCGTACATTACTTTCCATCAAACAACTGTGTAAGAGCCTTGGCAGTCACTCTCAGTGGCACTAGCATTGGTACGTATAAACACCTTTTGTATATTAATAACCTATATAGCCCAGGAGAATTAGGATTTCTTAAGAAGAAAGCAATTTCTAATCGTCAAAATGCTGGCGCCCCGATTTGAATCGTCGGAAAGGGAAGAATTGAATAGTTCGCAATTAGCGCATGGTTAAAATGACCCGGGATATCGACTAATGTTTGAAACGTTGAGAAGTCCTATTACTCTATGTATTTTAGAATAACTACTACCAAAGTTTTGGATGTACTTCATCAATACATTTTTGCCTGCTCTCTTGATAATAATAGGGACTTTTAGATTCGCACGAAGACAATGGGGATTGCTACGGTCGACGTCCTTTTAATGCACTTCCTTGAATGGACGTCACACGTATCAGTCCACGCAAATCTAAAAGTCCCTATTACTTCCACCTGTGTTTCATAGAATGTACCGTCGGTGCTTGAATGAAAAATTATTACGTAACCTTCAGGGGCACTTATCCAGTATTCGTCTCGGTGGATTTGCTATTCGGAACAAAATAGTAATGGCGTGTATCGATCTCCCCATGCAGATTGTATCTACGAAGTGGCGTATTGTAAGTTAAGGGTGGCAAATAGTTAGGAAAGAATCTAATCAAGCGATTTTATTTGTTCAAAGAGAATTTAATTCAATGAAAGTTGGGCACAAGGATTATTGAATAGGCTTATCGATACTACAATATTGAATGCAGAATAAACTTTAGGTCAAGGGTCAGTTGCCAAATAAGTTGCACGAACTTAAAGATAAAGTTGAGTTCTGGTCATATGATTGCATTGTGAAACTGTGTAGAAGCGATTGGTAAATCGCTAGTCATGTAGCACATAAGTATTGTTGTATTCTATGAGGTTTTGGAATCGTCACATATTTTTATTTTTTTTGTTAAATGGCCCAGTGTTGCTATAAGCCACTTTACACAGAATTATGTATGAGACGACACAAACATGTGGCATGAAAGTATGGTACACAACCGAGCTCTTGCTGATAGATGCAGGGATGAACTTGTCATATTTTAAATATTTGAAGAGCCATCGATTTCAGGGGACGTTTATCTTTTATAAGATAATCTTCCGTACTATCGTTACAAGAATGAATTAGCTCACAATTATTCTTCACATTTCCTAGAACTCAACCTTCTCTTTAACTTTGCATTAGACTTTGGATTATAATTTTTCTCGTTGGCATGAGTCACAACAGAATAACAAGTAAAAGAAAACATGCATTGTTATCATATTCCCAGGTATGCTATCCTTTGCACCATTTCTAAGATTACTCATCGATCGATTCGGATGGAGAACCACCCTTCGGATTATTGGCTCATTGTACTTCATCTTGGGCATCCCTTGCGTTGCAAGCTTCGTACCATCCTCACCTGGTATGGCGCCCTCTGTAAAGGGCCAACAGACTGATGGAGATAGTCTTAGAATGAAGGATATTGAAACCTCGGTAGAAACACACGATGATTGTCCAAATCAGGATTCATTCACGCATAATAACGCAGGCGATTGTACTGATGGAAAACATAGTGAAGTAGAAAAGAATTGTCCTGAGAAAATTAGCGTGGATGGAGAAAAACCTGAAGATAGGCCTGTTATTTTAAGTAGTAGTCAGCACTCGTTGTATGAAGAGGATACCTCCCTGATGCAACGGCTGCGTCAAGCTATGACTTATCCAGAGCTATCGTTCATCAGTGTAGCTGTTATCATTAATGGGCTTGCAGATTGCTTCTATTACGTTAATATGGTGAGACATACACAAATACTCTAGCATGTCTAGCGCTATAAAAAAGGAGACGGATTTTTTTTCCATAACAATATTATAATTTTTAATGCTAAATATGTTACTCATTGCGGATATAGTATCGAAAATAATATCGCTAGTGATATTCGTTTGTCTCGCAATGTGGTCAATAAGGAATCTAAAAGATCACGACGTTTCGTATGCTACTGCGATACTTCGTCAGGTGATAAAAACTATTAGTTTTTATGACCTGACGAAGTATCAGTTTTTATCACCTGACGAAGTATCGCAGTAGCATACGAAACGTCGTGATCTTTTAGATTCCTTATTGACCACATTGCGAGACAAACGAATATCACTAGCGATATTATTTTCGATTATACTTCTTGGTGAAAAAAATATAAGATCTTGATATCTCGTAGTAGTGGTCGAGAGATATCCATTATCAGACTGTTCTTTTAACTTTTTGGAAGAGTTTTGCTCAATATAAATATGTTCTTATGGGCTTACACATAATGGCCCGAATTCACAAAGGAGGTTTGTCGACAAACCTCCTTTTGTTTCGACAAACCTCCTTTGTGAATTCGGGCCAATGTCCACATGAAATCTTCCCAAAGAAAACAACGTACTTTCAGAAATAAATATCCATATCAGACAGCAGTATAATTTGTTCTTCTTCAAGGTGAGCTACATGGTATCTGTAGGCTTTACGGAGACGGATGGGGCACGTATCTTATCCGTCATTGGAGCGTCAACCGCCGTCGGTAAAATCACTCTCTCGTTCGTTGGTGAATGGCTCCCATTTCCGGTCTATTACGTCGTCTTGCTTATCGCCTCTGTGGTGAGCTGCGTGGTAATGTGCTGTTTTCTTGTCATCAGAAACCTCGCACCTATGTTCTGCCTAGCGGCTGGTAAGGAATTCTTATTTGTCAAGTCTGTCATAGGTTATTCTATTCCCTTTTTTCTCTCTCTTTGCTTCATCAGAGGGTTGATTTGGTATATGGTTTACATTCAAAGATACAATGTTATTTTAGTCCCTTTTTCCTCTCTTTGCCTCATCAGAGGATTGATTTGGTATACATGGTTTACATTCAAAGATACAATGTTATTTGAGTCTAAACACGCGTTGCCGGCACACGAGGCGTCCTTTAATGACGTATTGCGCCGTTAGACAGTGATTGCATGGGTCTTTACGCGCCATTTGAGAATGAAATCTTAAGAATGTGCCGATTCCAAGATGGCATTAAAATATTGGCGCGTTCGTTAATGAAAGGTTTTATTGAACAAATTCCATCGTCGCAGTCTTACAACTGAATTGCCATTGGAATACAATTGAAAAGTACATGTATTTACAAGTTAAAAGTACAATAGTCTTAGGACTATGACATAATATATATACAAATATCATATTAAAACTCTATATCAAAATTCAATGAGTATGGAAAGAAAGAAGGGATGAATGAGGAATAGGAGCAAGGAGCAAGAATCAACAAAAGAGAAAGAATGAAAGGAAAAGAAAGGAAGGGTAAGTAAGAGGAATATATCAAGAAAGATGAGGTGAAAAACATGTGTAATGAGCCTTCTATTAATTAGCTTTAAAATGTACAGATTATCATGGCTTGTACAAACCACTAATATATAAAACATGTATACAAATTATTAAACTAAACGTTTGACAGGAAACATCAAGTATTGTAGAATTGTAGTTATGAAACTCTCCAGGTGGTCAAATTCAAACATAGTACAATTATTGTGAAATTAAGTATGATCAAAGATATCAGTCGTGCTAAACGTACAGTAAATTAAATAAAAAAGAATCGAGGCTAGTGACTAGAAAGTCCCGAAATAGGCGGAGGAGGACATTAGGATTAGATTACAGTGTAAAGATTAAAGTGCTCCAGTAGGGATTAAAAAATAAACAACCTGCATACTATTTATACTGTCCATTTCTTTTGAGATTCATTTCATTGTAATAACTATTTAAATTTGAGTGTAATCAATAATCATGATTAAGTCTTTCAGCAAATAACGATTCACTCGGAATGAAGATTTATTAGCCTAACAAAAAAAGGCAGAGCACTGTTTCTGAACCTTTCCGTTCTGCATTTGAACTCTCTCAGTCTATTGCTTCGTCGGAGACGTTGGTTTTGTGCTTCAGGCAACCAGTCTTTGAAGTTTCTTTGAAGCGATTCTGCAAATGTTAAGGATAGTTTGTCCCTTCTTTCGCTCAGTGTTGCAAGCTCAGTCTTCTGGAGGGCATTTCTGTAGCTCACATATTGGTCAGAGAGAATTATGCGAAGCGCTCTTTTCTGGATCATCTCTATGTCGTTGCTTTGCTGCACGGTGATACCAGAGTGCCACAGAGGTACGCAATACTCCAATGTAGGTCGTATGTATATACTGTCAACAAATCTTTCCTTGGAGCATTAAAGCGCTTCAGAGATCTAATCAAATAGAATTTCCTCGACGCTTTCTTGATGATTTCATTCACATGACTATTCCACCGGAGGTTGGCCTGGATAATGACCCCAAGCAATTTCAACTCCTTGAATTCTTCAAGAACATTGTTACACAGCTCAATGCGTGGAGAGGGGATGGCCGCTCGTGCAAATGACACTTGCATCACTTTGCACTTTGCTGGATTTAGTCTTAGTTGAGTGTCGTCACACCACAATTGGAAATCAGTTATTGCTGTTGCGATTGCGCTTTCATCACCCATCTTGCGACTCTCTGCTATAGTCAGGTCGTCTACGTACGTCCATCTCCTGGCTATAGGCGTTGTGGCAAGAGCATCGTTTATTAACACCAGGAAGATAAGGGGCCCAAGTCGGGTTCCCTGTGGCACACCTCCACTAGGCATCAAGGATGTTGACAGAACACCGTGGTATCTCGTCACCTGTACCCTTTGGTGTAAAAAGCTGCAAATCCACGGGAGGAGTGCTGGACGGGCACCCATTAGGTGAAGCTTGCTAACAGCAATGTTGTGGTTCACTAAATCAAATGCCTTGGTGAAGTCAGTTATCACCATAGTTGACACAGTCTGTGGCTTGTCTGCGTTACTGTGCAAGAAATGTAGCAGGTCAACAAGGTAGTGGGTAGTGGAGACACCTTGTCGGTTGCCAAACTGCTGCTTGTCGATTCCTTGACAGATGTCAGCCAGCACATAATGTATATAGCTGGTGGTTCCAAACCTCAAATTGAACAACTATTGAACTGTAGCTTTCAGAACGGACTCTAAATAATAATACAATATTATGAAGGTAGATCGAGTTTCCTACTTTTCATCTGTCCAAATAGCAAATTATTTGAGGGCATACACTATGTCATAAAAACATTTTGAGAAAAGTAAAATAGCTTTTGTGTCCATCTGTCATGCACTTTCTTCTAACATAATCGATGATAACTCTCTTTTCTTTTAATAGTTATCGGTGGAGTAATGATAAGTACAACTGGAGTAGTGACTTATTCTATTCCTAATACTTTCTTTGGTCCTGAACGCTCTCAACAGACCTGGCCTGTAATTCTTTTCTGCAATGGCGTCGGTCTAATGTGTGGCTCATTAGTCGGTAGGTTGAATGAGTGATCTCATAAATCCTCCGTCGACATTTTTGTCAAAGATACATGTATACGCCCGTACCTGACCAATTCAGTTTATTCCAACCCTGGTCCTAGAAAACTTGGACCTCAGAATAAACCCCTTTGTTAAAGATCAATTTGAGTTCTGCACATATGGCCAGTGGAAAGTTGTTGCTTTGGGGAGTGTGGATTATTCACCTTGTAAGAAGTTGTGTTCATACTGCTCGCACTGCCACATCCTGACAACACACTAGTATTGTACACATGGTATTGTACACATTGTGGAATGGTGCGTCCACACTCATTCATACCATGATACAGGAAGTTAAAGTTAATATAGACTTGAACAACTCATTTCGCTATTAAAACTGGAACTGATTAAAACTAAAATGGGTAACAATGTGCTTTGGCGTAATACATAGTTAATGGCACATGTCCTTAGCTAAGAATATACATGAATATGCATGGAAGCAAAAAAAAAATACTGACATCAATGAAGTATTGTCGTCTTAAAACTTACTTAAATGTTGTCTGAAACAAACAACATTAAAATCAATTTCACAAACTCCACAATCGTTTCCTATCCTTACTACAAATGATAACGATGTTGTCAGCAATTATATGTCTCTTCTTATTACTTATATTTCCACCCATAGTCAAAATATCATATAATCCAATGTATATATATATATATATAGACATAAACCATCAATATTTCCATTTTTACACAGTACTACATTAGACATGTGAATATTGAAGCTAGGAAAGTGAGGGGTCACTCCTATGGCGCGCCATATGCCCAATAACCCCGAAAAACACGGTTTATCGCCGATAAACAAGGTTTATCGACGAAAAACAAGGTTTATCGAGCGAAAAACAAGGTTTATCGAGCGATAAACCTTGTTTATCGTGAGAAACTCTGTATATCGACTGATAAGCACAGTTTCTCTCGATAAACAAGGTTTATCGACGATAAACAAGGTTTATCGACGATAAACAAGGTTTATCGAAAAACACGGTTATTCGTATTTCGTTAGGAGAGGGCGCTTTTTAAAGTTGCACCCAGCTCAGAGCACTGCTCCGCACGTGTACTTTACACCGTAGAATATACCAACACCGTAACACTTGCTCGCGCTCATGACCACGATCGACATTTTCTGAGTGGAGGTATGGCGAAGTATTCCAGGCTTTTTCCCCAATTTTTGAAATGTTATGTTTATATATATATCTCTCTCTCTTTCAAACTTTCTAGGTTTCCCCCTTCTCTTATCTCTCTCACTCTCCCCCTTTCTTTCTCTCACTCTCTCTTTCTCCTACCCTCTCAATATAACCCTTCTGTCTTTCCCTCTCTTTCTTCTAATTCTCTCTTTCCCTTTCTCTTTCCTTTTTCTTTCTCTGCACCCCCTCTCTGCCTCCTCCCCTTTTATCTCTTTCCCCCGGTATGAGAAATAGGGTAGAGATAGATGGTTGGAGAGAGAGGAGAGATAAATGAGAGATAGAGGAGAGATAGAGCAGGGGAAAAGGAGAGATAAAGCGGGGATAGATGGATGGATATAGATGGAGAGAGAGAGAGAGGAGAGATAGAGGAGAGATATTTTAAAGATAGATGGATGAAGACAGAGGAGAGGTAGAGCGGGGATAGATGGATGGTTATTGAGGATAAATAGAGGAGAGATAGAGGAGAGATCGAGCGGGTGAAAGATGGATAGAGATAGATGGAGAGAAAGAGAGAGAGAGGAGAGATATAGAGCAGGGATATATGGATGGAGATTTGAGAGAGAGAGAGAGAGAGAGAACAGATAGAGCAGGGAAAGATGGATGGTGAATAAGGGTAAATAGAGGAGAGATAAAGGAGAGAAAGGATAGAGATAGAGGGGAGATAGAGCAGGGATAGATGGATGTAGAGAGAGAGATAGAGAAAGAGGAGATATAGGGTAGAGATAGATGGATGGAAAGAGAGGAGATATAAATGAGAGATGGAGGAGATAGAGGAGAGATAGAGCAGGGAAAAATGGATGGAGATAGACGGAGAGAGAAAGAGATAGAAGAGATAGAGCAGGGATAGAGGAGAGATAGAGCAGGGATAAATGGATGGATATAGATGGAGAGAGAGAGATGAGAGATAGAGGAGAGATAGAAGAGAGATAGAGCGGGGATAGATCGATATCTCTCCTCTATCTCTCCTCTCTCTCTCCTTTATCTCTCCTCTCTCTCCATCCATCTACCCTGCTCTATATCTCCGATTTATCTCCATCTATCTATCCCTGCTCTATCTCTCCTCTATCTCTCATTCATCTCTATTCTCTCCTTTATCTCTCCTCTATCCCTGCTCTATCTCTCCTATCTCTTTCTCTCTCCGTCTATCTCCATCCATCTTTCCCTGCTCTATCTCTCCTCTATCTCCTCCATCTCTAATTTATATCTCCTCTCTCTCCATCCATCTATCTCTACCCTATATCTCCTCTTTCTCTATCCTCTCTCTCTACATCCATCTATCCCTGCTCTATCTCTCCTCTATCTCTCCGCTATTTCTCATTCATCCCTCCTCTATCTCTCCTCGATCTCTCCTCTATCTCTCCTCTATTTATCCTCAATAACCATTCATCTATCCCCGTTCTACCTCTCCTCTATCTTCATCCATCTATCTTTAAAATATCTCTCCTCTATCTCTCCTCTCTCTCTCTCTCTCTCTCCATCTATATCCATCCATCTATCCCCGCTCTATCTCTCCTTTTCCCCTGCTCTATCTCTCCTCTATCTCTCATTATTTTATCTCTCCTCTCTCTCCAACCATCTATCTCTACCCTATTTCTCATACCGGGGGAAAGAGATAAAAGGGGAGGAGGCAGAGAGGGAGTGCAGAGAAAGAAAAAGGAAAGAGAAAGGGAAAGAGAGAATTAGAAGAAAGAGAGGGAAAGACAGAAGGGTTATATTGAGAGGGTAGGAGAAAGAGAGAGTGAGAGAAAGAAAGGGGGAGAGTGAGAGAGATAAGAGAAGGGGAAAACCTAGAAAGTTTGAAAGAGAGAGAGAGATATATATAAACATAACATTTCAAAAATTGGGGAAAAAGCCTGGAATACTTCGCCATACCTCCACTCAGAAAATGTCGATCGTGGTCATGAGCGCGAGCAAGTGTTACGGTGTTGGTATATTCTACGGTGTAAAGCGCACGTGCGGAGCAGTGCTCTGAGCTGGGTGCAACTTTAAAAAGCGCCCTCTCCTAACGAAATACGAATAACCGTGTTTTTCGATAAACCTTGTTTATCGATAAACCTTGTTTATCGTCGATAAACCTTGTTTATCGAGAGAAACTGTGCTTATCAGTCGATATACAGAGTTTCTCACGATAAACAAGGTTTATCACTCGATAAACCTTGTTTTTCGCTCGATAAACCTTGTTTTTCGTCGATAAACCTTGTTTATCGGCGATAAACCGTGTTTTTCGGGGTTATTGGGCATATGGCGCGCCATACACTCCTGCATGGTATTAAGTGGTTGGATGAGGGCACTCTTGCAGAAAGGAGTACTTAAAAAACTAACAGGAGGGACTGTGGGGCTAGAAATACTCGTGTCATTCTTACAGTCAAAGATACCCCCAAAATTGGAGGGGGGTATTCTGTGGGGCTCCGCACCAATAATAATTGTATTAATTGTAATAATGATAATAATGTTTATAGTAATAGTAATAATTATAATAATAATAATCATCATAATTATAATAAAGAGAAATCTACAGTAAAGATACATAAAACTGATGATGATGATGACATTCATATTTTCTGTAACATTCTTTCTCACTAGGCCAGTCTATTGATCGTACTGGATCATACAGAAGTGCCATCTGGACTTTTATTGGATTGTACATTGTCGTTTGCTTACTTCTCATCGCGGCACCTCTCTACCAAAGGACATTTGCTCCCAAACGTTACGTCGTACAAGAGTTACATCGAGTAAAGCGCTTGGATATAAAGAAGAAGGGCGTTGAACAGGAGGATGCCAGTGAAAAGTTTGCAGACATTTTAAAATTCAGTGGGACAAATTATGAAGTGGTATATGAACGTGTATCAACGGTATAATAAGTGGCATATAAAACTTCTTTGCGTGCGCTACACCAATGGCAGAAGCCCTTTACCTGATATGCACGTCCACACTTCCTTGCTTGATACCTACAACAACGAATGTTTACTGACTCTTGAAATTATACCAACTACCAAATATATGGATTTTCGAGTACTGCTCTCATCTATTATTTCTCTTTGTTGGTTCCCTTTTTGTTGTTGATGCTTTCCCCCGCTCTTTAAACCTATTTATTAGTACATGTGTATTGATATTAAAGCAATATTAGTACATTACGCAAAACCTTCACCCCCAAAGGCCAACAATTTATTTTTGAACTTTTCGTTTAGATAATATTATTGTAATACAAAAGGTAATAGCAGAAAATGAATGAAATATTCCATCACCACACACAATGTGGGATGGAAGCATCCATAAATTTGAAAACATATACTTTAATTTTTAGCCTATGTTATGTTTCACTCAATCATTGAGTTATTAATGTAAATATGTATTGAAATTATGGAATTAAAAACTTCGCTTGAGGATAAGAGCGGAAAAAGGAATACATTTACTTGATAAACGACTTGGCATAGCTGAGTACTTCACGTTATCAAGGAAATTGCGATGCCCATTGTTGTGCTGAAAAACTGTACATTATGATAGGAATATCCTACTTTATATCTCTCTCATACATTTTGGTGGGAAACCTTTTAGATTAATGGTTGTAAGCTTTGTACAAAGTACGCAATGCAAATATATTTTTGTATCACTTCTAATTTTCATTGTGTGTATACTTTTGTTATGTCTCTATGTAAAATTTCGCCTAAATAAACAAAAGAAAATGACATAATCATGCAGAAAAAGATTAGACTTTGAAACTTGAAACTTGAAATTTTGAAGCCTGTATATTAAGATGGCTGTATCCAAGCTTTGCTTATGACAAATGAAAATGAAATCATTATAGGAATCGTTCACACTCGGTGCTTAATATTTACTTCTTAGGTGATAACACTCGTATATCTTTAATGTTTGTGCAATAATTTGTAATTGTGTGTTGTACAAGTCACAGAAGGTATTTCCCCCAAAATATGTTGTAATAAATCAAGGCAGATTTACTTACATACTACGGTTGAAAGTAAACAATTTGTTTCCATTGTACTCTTCTTCAGTAAGGTATCTGTCTCCCTCTCATGTTGGAATTACATTTTAGATATATATTATGATATGATGGTTTACTAAGAAACAAAATACATAGTGGGAGAGGGTAAGCGAGAACGTGAGAGGGGAAGAGTGTTAACGAGAGAGAGAGAGAGAGAGGGGGAGAGAGAGAGATGGAGGGAGAGAGGGAGGGAGAGAGAGGGAGAGAGAGGGGAGAGGGAGAGAGAGATAGAGGGGAGAGAGGGAGGGCGAGAGAGAGAGAGAGAGAGAGAGAAAGAGAGAGAGAGAGAGAGAGAGAGAAAGACAGATGCAATTATTGTTCTGCACTCAATATCGCTACCTCCACAAGTTGAATGGTCTATATTATGACGTATTCTTCAAAGCGATTCGACAGTATGGTGTTACTTAGCAACAGAATACATGAGGCGTTTAGCAGGTAACAGAGTTATTACTCAAACAGAAGGAATTTGGAGAGGGGGGCATTAGGTGGGGGAAATTCTTTGAAAGATAACACAGTTAAATCAATATTTTTGGTGAAAAAGTAAAATATAATGTATTCGCAACATTCGTAAGATGACAAATTATGCGTTGATAAAAAAAATGTATACTGAAAGTGGAAGGAATGTAGAACTTTTTTTCGACAGGTTGATTACGGGAGCCTATAAGAAAGTGATGATAAAATGGGAAACCTATTTTTTAAGGAAGGAAAAGGACAATAATGTCTCTATTTATTTCAGGAAAACGCAAGCAAAATTGTCATATCTATAAAAGAATGAATATTCTCTGCATTAACAAATTAAAGACAAAGATAATTAACCCTCATAACAATCGCCAGCTTATTGAAATAGCGAAATGAAATGTTCAACAATTAAAAAGAAAAGAAACTTGTTTCAATTCAATTTTAAATTGGCAGATGAGCTAACGCCATCAATGCACGCGTTCCATTAATGTTAATCTTTTTTAATTAAAAAATGTATCGCATTTTCTTTTATATGCAGAGCTCAACAATATTTTGTTTACATTATCTGTGCTAAATTTAGTACTGGAAGGCCTACATTTTTCAGGTGTCTTTTTGCAAGAATCTATACCAGAACGTACCACGTATAATTATGTATCCACATTTTATAGATCCACCACCTTTTTTGTTAACATGTAATCTACGAAAACAAACATAATTATTTTTGAATATTCTCAGCTCCTTGCTAACTGCACTCGATCCCTTGATTAGGTCGTTGGCACACATACTTAATTTCGCGGCCGGGAACCGCCGCACATTGGGTCAGGGAGGAACCAAAGTGCGCCAAATATCATTTTGGGGGATTTATTTTTTATAAATCCAGAGGAAATGTTTGGATTTCCAGGAATTTCCGCTTAAATTGTATTACCAAAATTTTCTCTGATGTCTAAGCTTTAAGTTGATACCAGATTTGGCTGCCCGATTCTGCCCGTTATTTGCAACATTGCCCCAGGCGCCGTGATTTATGACTGCGTATCCTTCATGATTCAGCAGCGGACCAACCCCCTCCCCCCCCCCCCAAAAAAAAAAGATCCTCTTTGTGGCCATGCCTTGAACTATAATGCATGGCCGTACAGAGGAATTTGTCCTGTTCGGGACCGGGGGGGGGGGGGGGGAATGCAATGAATTATTGATAATTTATTGCATTTTCTTTGTCAGTTTTTACTTGTGAGGGCTGCCTCCTTTCCTAGCCCCCGTTGCGTACTGTCATGATTCAGTGGCAAAGTAGTAAACACCTTTATATATATTTTATATATTTTAAACTTTTCTCACTATTTTGTATGATAAACGAGCAGGAGACAAGGTTGTAATATCTAAATACCTCATACCATCATCTTCCCTTACTCTTCCTTTCATATTTTTGTTATTGTAAACATACTGTGTATTCTTCCTTTACTCTGTGTCTTTCTCTCTCTCTCTCTCTCTCTCTCTCTCTCTCTCTTTTCTTCACAACATTTACCTTTGTTTAGCCCGAACATTTTTGCCTCTCACTCAGTCTCAGACTCTTTTTCTTGTCCAGCTCTCTCTCTCTCTCTCTCTCTCTCTCTCGCTCTCTCTTCCTTTCTCTTTATATGTGAGTGTACGCATAAACAATAAACAATTATCCTCCAGTGTGAATAAAATATATTTCCTTAGAAAAGCGAGACTAATCACTATAACATCCTGCATCAAAAATGTATCGGTTCTTGATTGGTTAAAAGCTCTTCACTTGATTAAAAAAATTAAAAAATTTAAAAAAAAAAGTAATATTTACGGCAAACAATTTATTTAATAAATACTACAAAATTTTAAATTGTTAATTTGTTTTATATATTTTTTAAATAAACTTAAGAAGAAATTTGAAAAATACATTTTGATGCAGGATATAAAACAAATGTACCCTGTCTTCTTTTCGGGATACTGGTTAAAACTATATGAGCCTTAAGTGACTATTTGCGCCCCTCAGCAAATAGTACTATTGGAGTCACCTTTTGCCCATAGTTTCAACTAGAACCTCTCACGACAGTGATATTTGTATATTGTATATGAATGTACATGCAGGTTGAATGAGCACAGGTGTAATACAACAAAGAAAACTGAAGGAGTATATCGGCAATGACCAAGTTCGAGTATTTAAAGGCCCACTGCACTACTTTTAGCCACTTGCGCCCTCTCTATATTAAACAATGCCTAATCGGTGACCATTGGTCCCCATTATCCTTTTTTTCTTATGTTAACTGAGAGCTGAGGTGATGAGATAACCACCTGTCCAGTGACCTTGCAGAGCGGTATAATCCCTCCTGTAAATAAGCTTTAAGGCTGATTGAATTTTAAACCGCCCGATGTAGAGATGTACATATACAAGACTACATTAAAAAGATATGAATAGCAGCTCAAAGAAACTAAATGAAAACAAATGTGACAATTGTTTAGTTTTAAGCGGTTTATTTTTTTGTTCTATTTTCTTCAAACGGCAAATACAGCAAAAACACAAGAAATAATGATCCTTCGTAAAAAATATACGCATCCTGTCCCCATGAAATGCGCCAAGGCTAAAAAGAGAGAGTATGCCAATAAACATTAATATAATTTTTTTTCCAGGTTCCGTCGAAAAAAAATTGCCCCAAAGGAAACGTTTTAGCCTTTTTTTCTTCAAATTAGTTTTTTTATATTTGTATTTGTATTTTTTTTAATTATCTTTTTGGACATGCTGATTCCAGGAGATTTGTTTCCTCTTCATTTTCATTTTTGATTGACTACTCTGGTTGATAATGAAAGTGTCCTTCAAGCATATAGTCCAAAGGAAGAATTAATATCCCCAATATTGTCATATCACTTAACAGGCAATATTTTCATTGAATTGGTATTAAGCCCCTTGCCTAGCCGAAATAATTTTTTCCTCGAAGCCCAATTAATCACAAGCTTAAGCACATTCACACTAGACGAAGGTGGTGAAAGAAAGGCTGTACGCAGTTTTGACAACTGAGGAAATACATCCTTTGGCTTAGCAATTCTTTCCATTAAGGCAATAAATCACATTTATATGATTGTGATAAAATGATACAAAAATCAAAATTACAATATCAGTCAGAGAAGGAAAATGTTAGGAGTTTTAAACTCGTTAATCTCCCACAGAAATAACAATTTATTTGATGAAATGATCGCTTTTGTTTTACTTGATATTGAAGTATCTATTTTGTGTACACCCTATTTTTTCATACGCAATTTTCAAACAATTAAACGTGTCTATTCGTAAAAGTATGCGTCATTTCAGTCACAGTTTCAAAGAAATCTAGGTAAGAAAAAAAATAATCCCAACTTCTTCTTACCAGATGAATGATTACACAATGCTTTTTGTTTGTTTGACTCGTGGCCCGATGATATGTACCAATGCATTTAGATAAGGCAGACCACCATCTTAAAAGGTGAGTAGGTCTAAGTCCCATAAAGTTTTAAGAATTAAAGGCATCGTTTAACAATGTTTCAAGTTTTACAAATCCTATATACGTGTAGATACGGTGTAATATTGAAGCCCTACAAAAAATGCGCTTCAAAATGATCATGAAGTGCTTCAAAAAAGTAAACATCTTTGAATGACCGGTTTTATCATACTCATTTTTCCCAACAGACTGTAGTGTTATAAAAAGCTTGCAAAAGTCAAGAGATTCATTTCTGACCTAAAGGTGTATACATATGATTGCAGCATGCGCTAATTCGAGGATTTTGTTTAGAATCAGAAGCAAAGTTACCTAATACCTTTTAGAAGTTGATGATTTGAAGTAATGATTTATAGTACAATCGCAAAGACTTTCAACAAAGTCTTCCGAATGCCTCACCTATTAGAAAGTGTGAAAAGTACAAAGAAGTACGTATGACATAATCCAAACATGATTTCTATAGGCAATACCACATGGTATTGAAATATCCCTTGAGTTGATTCCTTGAAATTCTATGCGATAGCACTTTTAAATAGAATAGAAATTATGATATCGATCGATGTGTATGTGTTTATATATATATACAGATCGACAACAGAAGTTAACAAATTCTTATCATATGATCGGTTTTTCTGAATTATTTGTGAAACACATGAGGAAATAGCTGTGACGGTGATCCAAGTAATTTCCATCGCCATATTGTATTGGCATTGCAAAAATATTAGGAATTTAGGAATATATGATTTTAAAAATGCCCCCAAAATGAACAGTTTGACTTTCCTAATTTGCATAATGAGTGCGCGAATATATAATTAGCTGAAACGACCTAATTTGCATATTTAATGAATATTCATGATTTTATTTTATTACAAATGAAATATATTTCCACACCTGTCTGATATAAATAGGTTTCACTGATGTATCATGTTCGGTTTTGATTTGATTACATATGCGCATATTAATTAGGCGGACTTGGTTATTTTCACAACTTTTTTATATCTGCAGATTCGCAAAAATGGCAAAAATGACTTATTTTGTTGGCTTCTGTTTTCAAAACGGTAATAGATATATGAATTTTCTTTTTCGTATTTTTTACCACAAAGATGATATTTTAGTGTCTGATAATTTAATTTATTATTTGTGTCCAAGAAAGTGATGAATTAAGTTGTCAACTTTGTCGAATTATGCCATTTTTGACAATTTGACCATTTCTGGCAGGTTTTTCGGTAATTTTGCGATATAAAAAAAAAATGGTTTAAAATCACAACGCATTGACCGATTTCATTTCTGTTTTTTGTTTGTTGAAGCTTTCATAAAGCTTGATCATTTGCAACCATCAAATAACATGTGTAATTATTTTTGGTGTGCTATACCTATTACAAATGAAAGTGAATTGTTATTGAATTGTTGATAATTACGCAATTTTTTTAGATATGTACATTTTAGTAACAAAATAATTAATTTATAACTGCAAACCTTACATGATATCTTTTTTATCCAAACTGAGAAAAGGGTCAGTGAAAATAGAGCTTGAATTGACAATTTAAAATACATTTAGAATCAACAACCAGTTACGTTACTTTTTCAAAATATCTTATATTGCAGCGTTAAACTACGACTTTGGGAAATCATTTTCCTTTATCATCATCACTATTATGATGGTAGTATAATTATATGCTCATCTGCTCATCTTTCACGTTTCTTTTCATTTACAGATTACATTCATAAATAAAAACCACATTACAGGTATTTGTATACCGCATACTGGCAAAATATAACAATAAAACCTTCACCTTTCCTTTTTATAAGATTCAATCAACATAAATATTGATCAAGATTGTATCTAGATTATTAGTTTCCTTTATGGTATTTTCAGTTTGCCTCAAATTCAGAGAGGCTCGTAATATAAGCATCCATCCCGCTGGGAGAATGAGCTAGAACTAGCTCCATCTTTTGTTTCAGCGTTCAGCTCGCATTTACCATCTCTGTAATTGAATGACATGCATCCGGGATCCTTTTCGCATTCCGCGGCGCAACGCAGTTTACCCTTCATATATACTGTCTTTATCACGTGATCTGAAAGACAGTAGTCAATCATAGGGCTTCCATTGTTGTCTTTTGCCATTGAGTAGAATCCTGATCTGTTTCGATCTTTGGCTTGCTGTGGAGGCGGAGAAGGTGTTGTATCTGGTAACGGGTCAACTGTTGCAGTATCAAAAAAGAACGAGTAAAAACAAATGCCTCATTAATTCCAGGTTTGGTAATATATCTTAAGAGTATATCCATTACTAAATACTTCTTGTTAGTAGCAAATGAAATAATATCGTTCATGTTAACACAAAAACATATTAAGGGCGATTATCAAAGGTATAAGTGTATATGATATCATACTCATAAAGGACAAAACATTTGATCAAAGACCCAACTTTAACAGAATAGTCTAATCTCTAAATCTCTAAGCATTTACTGGCCAACCCATCAGTGTAATAAAGATATGACTGTGAATGAGTTGATATCTAATTTCGAGAAAAAACAGAGGCATTTTGTCATGATGAATTATGTAATCATAGCAAGTTTCAATTTAAGACAATACAACGTGACCCTTATAATCTGAAATGAATGAGCCATACGTGACCACATTGAACCTGTACACTGTATAATGCTTTGATGAATTTAGTTCTTCTTAATTGTTGATCAAATATTGCAGTCTCACTGTCTAGTGAATAGGTCACAATGAATGACACAGAACGGGGTTCGAATCCATGCCCCGGCATAAATGTCCTTGGGCATATTCAGTTACATTAGCCACTCTGATAAATAGTGCCACATAATTGTTATCACTAATACTATTACTTAGTAGAAGAAGTAGATATGCGTTTGTGTAAATAATTAATGGGTTTAAGTCTGCATTTGTCCCATAAACATCTGTATAAAGAGTTTGGCCAATGCGGTTCTCATTGGACATAATATAACGAGATGTATATTGAAAATCTAAGTAAAAGTGGTCGACATTTAACATATCATTACCCAACAAAATGTGAACACTGTATTTTTATATAATAATAATTGAGCGGATTTGGGCAATGAGGTGAAATGTATGGGTTCATTTGACGTCCTATACATTACACATTATAGAATAGAGAACATAATTTAAATAAAAACACCATTATTCTTGAAACTTTATCTGATCTAGGCTTTGGAAGAGTTATATTATAAGCTTAATACGGTCAGCAGGTTTACTGCAATCGTTGATCCAGTATGTAATGTATGGGACAAAATACATTTGACTTGCCCCTTTAAAGTAGTTACCTTCGCACAGAGCAACGGTGTAACCGTCGTCACAGGATTTAACTCTCAAGTTATTGTAATCTGGTCTATAGAAAAGACAGTCATCGCCACTTGTGGTGCTTGGTTGTCCACTACCCCACAGAGCTGAAACAATGAATGATATAAATACATTCGATTGAATTTAATTTCAAGTTTGTTTTTACATTGTATACATCCAGGGTCGATTGTATATAAAACTTAAATAATAATGTTGTATACTTTTAGTTCTTAACCGACCCCTTCAGTCTGGTTCTCTGGTCAGTTTATATACACCAATATAATAGCATGATAAAGAAGAAAACAACAAACACAAATCCAGCTCAAAGTAAAATATATTTGGTAACTAAAATGTCTAACATGACAATAATAATGTGTCCGACCAACTTTGACCAAATATTTGCTGAACTTGGGTAAAGATTTTTCAGATCAAGATCATCTTTAATTACAAATTGAGCAAAGAAAATCACACGAGTAGAGTATAGAGTTGCCAAGAGTTGGTTCTTCACAAAATTGCCCTCATGTTAGGCGATTTTAAACCCAATACTTTGTTTACATTTCCTAATCTTCATAGGCCTATGGCAGAGCGCATGAACGTATTTTCACAGTCAATGTTTCTTTTTCTTAGCAGGCTAAGCAAGACCTTCTTAGGATCGAAACAAAGAAAGAAAAAAGAATTCAACAAAGGACTTCAAATTAATTTTAAACACATCTTTAGAAGACAATTTATTTTTCAATCTATCAAAAGCTTCGATATATTTCATATGCTTTATATTAATGTCCTCGCCGATATAGTATATGTATTTTCCGACGGAATTTTTAAAGTGGTGTATACCCGTCCTTTCAACTTTACTTTATGCTCATGCCCGTTATGCTGTTTTTAGTGTAACATTATTTATTTATAAACAATACGTGTGTGATCAATGCATCGCCCTTTTATTTCAGCTACAACTAATCAATCGTAATTTATTGCATTATCCTTGATACCTTGTTACCTGGATCTGCCCTCATTGTTTTTTTTACCTTCCGATGAATGAATTACATTTTCAATAATTCAAGAGAGTCGCCTACTTTTTGTAGCTTACCACTATCGAGAGCTACTTGTGTACCGTCTTCACACTCGAAGGTTCCCTCTACGTCCTGGTCCGTACAACCAATCCACATCCACCCGGCACCAGCAGCATCAATGTATGGTCCTGAGTACATATTACCCACTGCGTCCATCTCTTCGAAACTGTTAAAAACAACAAGTTTTCCACTAATAGCGGCACAAGATGATGAAGCCTCTGAATATGACATCACGTCTTGCCCGGATGAACTTTGAGTAAACTTGTAACATCCGGATCCTACACTGTCCCATCCAGTGGGACATGCCGCTTCTGTGTCAAAAAACAACAACAAGTGATCTGTATTTAGAAGAGTGACAGAGTATTTTTTGTGACTTTCGTTGTCATATTACGGTCTGATTAAATTTGATTAAAGTAATTTTAAATCCCTCGCTAACTTTATTTTCAGTGTTAAATAGAGAGGTTGTTGCAATGGTAAGATAAAGGACCCACAAACGCACTCATACACACCTCACATACTAACCCATACCCATGTCTACTGATATCCACCAAACTCTTCTGGTTTGTGCTGATGTGACTATCGTGGATCAATGTAACATGCAACACAGTGTCATGGTTATTAATAAATGTTTCAGGCAGATAATTTATAGTCGAGACACTGGCCAAGCGCAATGTTCATTTCACGTTTCTTGTTGATCCTTATTACATATTTAGTTTAACCGTACACTCTAAATTACAGGGATTTAAAATTTAAATCTTAAGCCGGATTTGAATAAATTAAATCCATAAAGATTGATTTTTAATCTTAAAAGATTGCTAAACTGGTTCTTAATCCGAGTTTCAAATATATTTTTTTCAATCCCAAAAGATTAAAAAAAGTTCCGAAAATTAACGGCAAATTGACCAATCCTGGCGATAAGATTTTGTCACATGACAAAGAAGTCCCAAAAAGGATTGCTTTTAAATCTTTATCAGGGTTAATTTTAATCTAGAAAGATTTATAATATAAATCTTTTGAACTTATTTTTTAATCCTTTACAGATTAAAACTTTTTAATCCTAGCGAAGATTAATTTTAAATCCACATCGATTGGTCCCTACCTACAGTACATGAAAGATTTAAAAATAAATCCTATAGATTTAAATTTAAATCCCTGTAATTTAGAGTGTAATTTTCATTCATTTGTTTTGTAAAGCGCTAATAAACTGTATCTATATACAGGGGCGTCGCCAAAGGGGGGGTGTAAGGGGTGCGACACCCCTCTTCCTGCCAGGATACTGTCGGTAAAATTGCGCTGCCGTTGGGAAAAAAGAGAAAAGGGGGAGGGGAAAAAAGAGAGGGAAAGGGAAAGAAAAAAAGAAAAGGAAAAGAAAAGAAAGAAAAGAAAAGAAAGGAAAGAAAGGAAAAGAAAGGAAAGAAAGAGAAGAAACAAAGAAACAAAAAAAGAGGGAGGAGAGGAAAGAAAGGAAAAGAAAGAAAAGAAAGAAAAGGAAAGAAAGAAGCAAAAAGAGTAAAAGGGGAAAAAAAGAAACGGGGATGAACGAGAGGAGAGAGAGGGGAGGTATGAGCCTGAGACAGGAGGAGTGGGAGTAAAAGAGAGAGAGGGAGGTTGTTTGGTGGAGTAAATATGTTGCTGTGTCGGGTCAGCTGTGTCGGATTTTCTTGCTCGAACCTAGTGTACTATATTAATGCAGAAGTTTGAAGTCGGTGAGATGTATATTGTTGGTCGGCCGACAAGTTTTTTTCCCTACGAGCTGTGACTTTTTATCCGCTGTGACGACTTCGCGAGTGACTACAACTACAATACTTGTATTTTCTCGAAGTTTCACGTTCCTATAAAATTTTCGGGGAAACTAAATATAAACAAGGTTTGAGAGTCAACAACGGTACCACGAATCGTCTACCTTTCTCTATATTGTGATGAAACGCCCAAAATTCCGCGATTCGCGCGGAAGAGGAAAACTTCATTTAGATGAGTCGAGAACGGTACAACAAATCGTCTTCTTTTTTCTAATAATTTAAGGAAATGTCTAAGCTTCCGCGATTCGCGCGGGAGGAGGGAAACTGAATTCAGACAAAATAGGGCTTATTAAAAGTCGAAAATAGTACAACGAATCGTCTTCTTTCTCTAATAATTTAAGGAAACGTCAAAGCTTTCGCGCTTCGCGCGAGAGGGGGAAACTAAATTCAGATAAATAGGGCTTAATAAGAGTCAAAACGGTGAAACGAATCGTTTTCTTTCTATAATAATTAAATCAAACGTCTAAGCTTTTCGCGCTTCGCGCGGGAGGGGCAAAGTTTATTCAGACAAGGATTAAGAGTCGAGCACGGTTCAATTAATCGTCTACTTTATCTAATAATTTAATGAAACGTCAAAACTTCCGCGCTTTGCGCGGGAGGTGGAGAACTGAATTCAGATAAGGATTAAGAGTCGAGAACAGTACACCGAATCGTCTGCTTTTTCTCATAATTTAAGGAAACGTCAAAGCTTCCGCGCTTCGCGCGGGAGGGGAAAGAAACTGAATTCAGACAAGGATTAACAGTCGAGAACGGTACATTAAATCGTCTTCTTTTCATAATAATTAAAGGAAACGTATAAGCTTCCGCGCTTCGCTCGGGAGGCCTATCACCCACACCCCCTAAGTGATTCGCTTGCTCACTACCGCCCCTCCCTAAAATAATGATGCTGACTAAATTGCCGAAATAATTCGTATATTTATGTCGTCGAGGAAAATGACCATTTGCGCATACGCAAGTACTATAGATAGTCCATAGGAAAAACAATTTAGCCATCGGCCCCGGGTTTATAGGGTTAAATTTGTAGATATTGGGACATTTAATTTTGTCGGTAATTGGTGGCTAGTTTTGTCGGTAATCGTTGACCTCTACACCCCCCACTGAAAAAGGTCTAGCGACGCCCCTGTCTATATACCAGCGCTATATTAATCTTAGATATTATTGTTAATATTAATTAAAGAGCCAGCAATTGCCTTTAGGCTTTTTCCTTGCATCAGCATTTAGGTATTCAAACATAATTTCACGTATTCCTAAATAATCTTATGTCTCGTCAAACAAAATATTAATGTACCATATTGATGAAGTTCCCTTTTCTATAAACACAAAATCAAAGATCCTCTCATCGTACTCATGGTAGCTAATTTTACGTTTGTTATATGTTTTGTATGTTGAAACTAAGTACCTTACTATCAAATAGTACTACATAGTACGACAGATGGGCATCATTTCATGAAATCGTAAGCACAACTTCACCGACATCCAATTGAAACGCGTGTTAATACACGTATTTCAATGGGATGTCGGTGAACTTTACCCCCCCCCCCCCTCCCACTCTGGGGTCGGAGGGACCGCATTCGTGCTCCCTAATTCTCCGGTGAAGGGGCGCTTTCCACGCAACAAAGTCCGGCCCGTATTTACTTATACAAGCTGGAAATAGGGGGGGGGGGTATGCTTTCTGAAAACCTGCCCATATTGACTCATAAACACCGGAGATAGGGGGTGGGCTTTAAAAAAAACGGCCCATATTGACTTTACACACCGGAGATAGGGGTGCTTTCAAAGAGTTATGCATACACGTATCCAAATAACAGTGAGTAGGGGGAGGGGGGGGGGGGGGCTGAACTCTCTCTGACTCTCATCAGTCGTATTCACGTTTATAGGCCCACCCGAGATTTATAAAAATCATCTTCTAGACAGGGCTGTGGAAGGAGTGATGGAGCAGCAATTATCATTGTCCTGAAAGATTGTAAGATTTATAAATCTATAGCAATATTAATACTCATATACACAGGTGCAACCGTCGCAACATAAGTCTCTAACACAGTTTTCTATTTTCCTGTTTTTATTTTAATGGCATTAAACATGTAGTTTTTACTTAAAGATAAAGTTGAGTTCTGGTCATCCGATTGCATTGTGAAAGAAAAGGTGTGGAATGGATCAGAAAAGGTTGACCATGTAGCATGTAAGTATTGGTGTGTACTGCAAGGTTCTGGAGTCATCAAAATCTTAATAAATTTGGCCCAGTCCAAGCACTGTACACAGAAAGATGTATATGGGACTACACAAAATGGTGTCGGGGCTACTAACCTTAATTTCCTTCTCTTTCTATGCTCATTACTCAGCCAGTATACATTCTCTACCAAAATTGTTTGGCAAATGACATTTATTTGTAATCTTAAACATTACAGTTTCGTTTGATTCTGTGAGAATTCATTTTTTTTTATTTGTTTAACCAGAACTCACCTTTATCTTTAAACTCTGATGTTCTTCCACATGTGCATAATAACAACGATAACGCTCATAAATTATTTTGTTCCATCTCCACGGAACTCAACTTTCTCTTCAAGGTAATACGTGCACGGTAATATGTAATTGTGAATCATAGTAATTAATAACATGAAAGAATGTTCTGTAAATGTTGAAGATAACTTTCATTTCTTATTTTCTGTTGCTTACAGTGAGATGAAATTGAAGTGTATGTGTCACTTCTAGACAAAAGAGAGAATCAATTGTGATGGTTTTGCATTATGTTTTGAAACCAAATAATGCTGTGCGGTTGGAATACATAATAATAAACATATGGAGGAAGAGAATATTGGTAAAAGGGGAAAAAGAAATGTATGTGGTAGTTGAATTTCAATTTTATATATCAAGATAAAATAGAAGATGCACTTTTTAATATTGGGTGGCCAACTAGGGATATAATAGAAAGAGAAATCTCAGTGATTGATTTGATACTTTCATTCATATTCAATTAAAAAATAACGAATCATAATACATTTTTACAAACATTGATATATATTTCAGTTAAAGATAAAGATGAGTTCTGATCATGCGATTGCATTGTGAAAGAAACGGTGTGATATCTTTCAGAATAAGTTGATAATGTAGCATTACCGTTTTGCTTTGTACTGCAAGCTCTGGAATCATCAAAATTTGGCCCAGCCATGGTAAAGGAACAAGCACTGTTCACAGGAAAATGCATATGGGACTACACAGACATGTGGAATAAAAGTGTGGTTCTCATTTTTAAGCTTCTACTTGTCATATTGAGAATAAGAAGACATTTTAAGAGCCATGCTTTTCAGGGAACATTTAAACTCTGAGGTTCGTCCACACGTGCATAATATAACAATGATAACGCTCACAAATTATGATTCCTCTTTCCCAGGAACCCAATTTTCTCTTTAAGATGATACATGCACGGTAATAAGTAATTATGAATCATAGTAATTAATAACATGTTAAGTGGCAGTTGCTACAATGTATAGAAAGTTTTTTTTTTAATGTGTATAAACATGCACATATATTTGATTTGTTTATTTGTGTGAAGATTGTTAATAAATAGCCTGTGGAGGTCTCGAAAATTGAAGAAAAAAAATGAAAGAATGTTCTGTAATTGTTGAAGATAGCTTCAATTCCACTTTTCTGTTGCTTACAGTGAGATGAAATCGAAAAGTTAATATGTGTCACTCCTAGAAAAAAGAAGCCCCATTGTGATGGTTGTGCATTATGTTTTGAAACCAAATAATGCTTTGCGGTTGGAAAAAGGTTAGCAGAGAGAAACCTTTTCCAAACGAAAGTCTGTTTTGTTTACGTATGGTTTAATGCCTGTATGTTCGATGAACTTCTAATGTATTCCGGTGAAGAACTTTGGAAATTTAAATACCGAAAATACACTCTAAAGAAATACAGCCTAGCGATAGAGGGAGTTTGGTTAATGCTCATCAATGTTATCTTATTACCGACATTATGTCCTGGGATTTATTTTATTACATATTTTAGGCAAACAGTGTAAATTGAAAATTTGTATAACAGTCAAAGTATTGGAATAATTCTTTCCACCGAATCCACTATCATTCACAAATTATATTCAGTTGTTTTACCTACAGCAACCCCCGTAAAAAAGGACATAAAATAACTTTTAAAAAACAATTTGTCACTCAATTGCGAACCTGCTAAAGTGAAATAATTATTTTCCAGCATTATTAACATATAGAAACGAGATGAGAAAGGATGAACGCCGTGGCTGTCAGAGGTGAAATGAACCGTGCACGACAAACAAATAATCATAATCATCCAATAAGCCATGGCATGAACAGCGCTATTAGTATTTGTTGAAAACCGAATTTAATTCTAGTATCATTGGAATAAGAAGGTGATCATCAACTGATGAATGCAGTGTTGTGAAATAGCAAGTAGATAATAATGTAGGAATAGTGATGTGTATCAATTATTCAAAAACAATTTCCGCTGTTCGAGGCCAATATCAATATGTAAGGCTAAAGTGCAACCCCCCCCCCCCCCCCCCCCAAAAAAAAAAAAAAAAAAAAAAAAAACAGAGGACAAAATTAATAGAACGAAAATGGCCTCCATAGTCCACTACGTCACTATATCATTAAAAAGTTAATTTAAATATTAAAATGATGAAGCTCGATTCATCTGAAAGCTAATATTAATATCAAATATCGTTTTTTTTTTTTTTTTTTTTTAATGAATAGACACGCAATTGGACTGAAAAAACAGAAAGAAAGAAGAAAATGGCCTCCAATAAGAGGGAGACCCAGGAGAAGAAGAAGAAATCAAAAAGAAGATAGACATTAGTGGAAGAAATATCAATTCGACTTCTTTCCATTGATTCTTTTTTGATTATACGTGTTTTACATGGTCAAAACATCACCTCCCTGTATGTATATTACGCCCGCCTATCTCTACATGTGCCCGAGGAGAGGGGAGGGTGATAAAGCATACAGGTAGTGTTGTATATCAAATATCAGAGAGATGAAGGATGCAATATTTTTAAAGCCTTGCCTGATGTTTTATTTTCAAATGTCCAAGAAGATGTATTCTGGATTAATTAACTTGATGATTTTACAAGCACATTCAAGCAGCATTATAATATGATTTGGTATCTGTGGGTATTTATTATATTGTATAATGTTGATAACTTGTATGTTAAAATTCCAACAAGTTTCCCACTTGATGCAATATACAAAAATATAGGGTACAATATTTGTTGTGAACCTGTATTGCATACATGTTTTTTATGGTTAAATGATTTCCGTTTTCTTAATCAGTATCGGAAATGCCTGTAAGTATGCCTCATGTAGCAATCGGCCTTAATGCTTTTTTTGTTATTTTGTTTGTTTTGGGGGAGGAAGGGGAGGAATTATATCATACATGTCTATGTACTGGTTATCCTAGCCTCATTTGTTTTTATATTGACAAAGTATTGTAATAATTCTTTCCACCGAATCAACTATCCTTGACAAATTATATTCAGTTGTTTTACCTATAGCTACCCCCCGTAAAAAGGGGACATAAAATAACTTTTAAAAAACAATTTGTCACTGAACTGTCAAACATGTCAAAATAAAATCATTATTAGGGACTTTTAGATTTGCACGTCGACAGCTTTGACTGCAACGTGTGACGTCGTTTTAAGGCACTGCGCATGCGTCACGTCGTCTCAGTCGCCGGTCGAGAATGCGTTAACCTTGATTTTCCTAAATCTAGTACGGTACTATTATGCCGCGTGCGCATAAAATATACAGATCTTCAGGTAGACAAAAAAACATCCCTTCCCTGCTATTATGTAAAAATGTGTAGAACAGGTGTCACATGCATATTCACCTGTTCTACACATTTTTACATAATAGCAGTGAAGGGGTGTTCTTTTGTAATGCCGCGTGCGCATAAAATATACAGTTCCTCAGGTAGACAAAGGAACATCCCGTCCCTGCTATTATGTAAAAATGTGTAGAACAGGTGTCACATGCATATTCACAGCAATTGTTGAGGGTAGAATGAGGAACTGTATAATTTGTCCTCTTTCTTTGTCTGTCATATTCATAGTGTTACTTCCTGCACGCATGTATATCGTCGAATGCAATCTAAAAGATTTCTAATTGTAGTCAACATGCATGGGCAGTTGAGTACGTTGACACGCATGATCAGTCGGCGTTCGTCGTGTTCTCGTCCACTCAATCTAAAAGTCCCTATTAATCAGCATTGGTAACAAATAGAAACGAGATGAGAAAGAATGAACGCCGTGGCCGTCAGAAGTGCAATGAACCGTGCACGACAAACACATATCATGTTTAATCATCCAATAAGCCATGGCATGAACAACGCTATTAGTATAATTGTTGAAACCGAATTTGATTATATTATGATTAGGATAGGTAGGAAAAGTGATGTGTATCAATTATTCAACAGACGATTTCAGCCATTCGAGGCAAATATCAATATGTAGGCTAATGCTTAAATGCTATCTCCCCCCTCCAAAAAACAGACAAACAGAGGAAAACATAAATAGAAAGAAAATTGTCTCCATAGTCTACTACGTCAAAATATCATTAAAAAGTTCATCTTGTAAAAAAAAAAAATGGAAATATACATACCGAAAATACACTGTAAACAAATACAACATAGCGGTAGAGGTAGTTAGGTATTATAAAATGCTCGTCGTTGTACCCTTATTGTGTCCTGGGATTTATTTTATATTTAGGCAAACAGTGTAAATCGAACAATAATTGTATAACCGTCAAAGTATTCTATTTTTAATCCTTTCCACTGAATCCACTATTATTCTCAAATAGTATCCAGTTGTTTTACTGATAGCTACCCCCCCCCCCCCTCCCCCCGTAAGTGAAAAAACACATAAAATACCTTTACAAAGATAATTTTCCACTGAACTGAAAACATGGCAAAATAAAATCATTATTACTCAGCATTGGTAACAAATAAAAACGAGATGAGAAAGAATGAAGGCCATGACCGTCAGAAGTGCATTGAATCGTGCACGACAAACACATATCATGTTTAATCATCCAATAAGCCATGGCATGAACAACGCTATTAGTATTATTGTTGAAACCGAATTTAATTCTATTATGATTGGGATAGGTAGGAAAAGTGATGTGTATCAATTGTTCAACAGACAATTTCCGCCATTCGAGGCAAATATCAATATGTAGGCTAATGCTGAAATGCAATCTCCCATATGGAAACGTTCGCTTGTATTTGTCTCATAAAAGATGTTGACCACAAACTGACTCCCATACGGTGTTGAGGGCTCAGGGGTCACAGGCCACTGGCTTCATCGGGCAGGTAGTTCCATTTTGTGAATGGGTAAATTAACTATTACAAAATGAGGGGACACATTACATTGTACAATAGGGACACACATTGTTTTTATTGTGCAGAACATACTCTTTTATTGACTTACTTATTGCACAAAACTATAAAACCAAAATGCATTTTGTATTCTAACAATTGGAGTACAAAGAATGATAGCAGGTGAATGAAATGCTTCAACAGCAACACAAACACCTGGGAAGCTAGGAAGCATCCATAAATTTGAATAATTTAGTTGATAAACGACTCCGCATGTGGAGGTTTGTTGGAGCAGAAAGCAGTGGATTCTTAACAACACGAACCCATTTAACAGAATGTCGGAACGTAAATGAAATTTTGCGCGGTTGGAAAATGTATCTTTCTACCCTGCGACTTTAATGGTACGATCCAGTCAATTAAAAAACGGCTCTTATTTTAAAATTACTCATTAAATAAAACCCAAAACCTCAGTGATATCAGAAAAAAATATGTATATCTTACTAATAATTAAAAAAAGATGTATAAACATTGTGAAAGTGTCGCATTTTACGATAAAAGACACCGATTTAGCGAAGATGACGTCATTACTGCGCTGCATCAGGGAATGCAAGGTCAAAAGGTCAATTCAGACACTGATAAGTTATTGGTCGAGTCTTTTTGTTTCCTTTATTCCGACAAAATTATACAATCAATCAAAACAAGTTTAATACCAGAAGAAAGCTAACGATTAATATTTTCATTAACCGCTTGCCCCAAAGTCGCTTGAACACAGTGAAACGAGTGAGAGCTTGCGAGAGCGGCCAAAGTGTGATTGAAACTCGCTATTTGCTCTTCTCCAACGCAAAAAGAGACGACATTGTGCTGGATAAATGTATTTTTTCCGACAAAAGTACAGACAATTTTGCATATGGTCTTTTCATATTATACTTTATGAAATGTTACCCGAGTGACTTCCGGGCGCCCCAACGCTGGAAAGAAACGCACATTTTAGAAAACTTCACTTTTTCATGGAAAGATGCTTATTTGTTCTATGCACGCAAGTCAGATTGAGCGGATGATACAACGTTTCCATATGCCCTCCAAAAAAAAAAAAAAAAAAACAGAGGAAAATATAAATAGAAAGAAAATGGCTCAATAGTGTGATACGTCAAAATATCATTAAAAAGTAAATCCTGTAAAAAAAAAAACTTTGGAAATGTACATACCGAAAATACACTGTAAAGAAAGACAAGCAAGCGATAGAGGGAGTTTGGTAAATGCTGGTCGTTGTACTCTTATTATGTCCTGGGATTTATTCTATTACATACTTAGGCAAACAGTGTAAATCGAACTATAATTGTATAACCGTCAAAGTATTGGATTTGTAACCCTTTCCACATAATCCACTTTTATTCACAAATAGTATTCAGTTGTTTTACTGGTAGCTACTACCCCCCCCCCCCCCCCCCCCCGTTAGTGGAAAAAACAAACATAAAATACCTTTAAAAAGAGATTTTTCACTGAACTGCAAACATGCAAATAAAATCATTATTAATCAGCATTGGTAACAAATAGAAACGAGATGAGAAAGGATGAACGCCGTGGCCGTCAGAAGTGCAATGAATCGTGCACGACAAATACATATCCAATAAGCCATGGCATGAACAACGCTATTAGTATAATATTGTTGAAACCGAATTTATATCTATGTTTAGGATAAGTAAGCGATCATAAACTGATGAATGCAGTGTTGACGAGAGAAAGAGAGAGAGAGAGAGAGAGAGAGAGAGAGGGAGAGAGGGAGAGAGAGAGAGAGAGAGAGAGAGCAAGTAAATAATAATGTAGGAATAGTGATGTGTATCAATTATTCAAAACAATTTCCGTCTTTCGAGGCCAATATGTAAGTCTAAAGTGCAACCCCCCAAAACTAGGGGAAAAAAATAGAAAGAAAATGACCTTCATAGTTTACGACGTTACTAAATTATTAACAAAATATTTAAACATGACAATGATGAAGCTCAATTCATCTGAAAGCTAATACTAATATTGTCAGTATGTGCTTACAAACTAGTTTTGGACACGCAGGTGCAGAAAATGAGTGGTGACATCAAAGCATTACCTACTCAAAATTTTGAAATCTTAGAGTCTCATGATAATTTATGTAATGCTTTTTCATGTTCACATCGTATCTGGACGCCTACCCCCTGGACATCCCAGCCCCTGGATAACCACCCCAGTCAACTAAACCCCTATGACAAATACCCCCTAAGACAATTCCCCTTAGGAAAACTACCCCCGGACAACTACCCCCGGACAAATACCCCCTAGGACAACTTTTCCCGGACAGCTACCCCGGAAAACTATCCCCCAGACAAACTACCCCCTATGATTGTTGTCCGGAG